>JABWDY010022060.1:0-18056 GCA_013358455.1 Thalictrum thalictroides | reverse complement strand
ACAGTTTCCACTGGGCCCAGGACTTAATTCCTATCAGGTAAGATGGTTTTACTCTCAACAATAAGGAATTTCATGTGCTTTGTTGTGTGGGTATCGTGTAGGTGTGGTTGCATAGACAATATACAGATGAAAGTTTTTGTCAGACCCTAGTAAAGCTTCCATTTTTAATTACCAATCCAACTGAGGGTTAGAATGTGCTACATGAATGGTATACATTGCGATATGCTTGTCAGATCTGATAAAACATGTCTACGCACACACCAATCTGTGTAACTTTCTATATGCTGGTCCTGTTGAAAAGAATAAGATTCATGTAATTGTTAAGGAAATAGAATCCTTTAGTGTGGAGAAAGTGAAGTTATGTTATGACTTATGAGCAACCAAATTTATATATTCATTCGGAAGAGCAAGTGCCTAAGGTCACTGATCCCCCACCTCAAGCATAGTTCTCTTGCATTTTGACGCTAATCTGCAAGCCGTCATTTTGACTGTAACTAGTGCTTTTATCATCAATAATTGTGTGTTGCACCCTTTCTCCCGTTTGCATGTCTTTGTTTATTGTCAATGTTATTGTTAAGTTCTTATGCTTTGTGCCAGCGTGTCACTTGTTCATTACCATTACAATTTTTTTTGAGCGAATTAGCAATTGCCCACCGTTTTAAATTGCCATTTTGCGATTGCCCACCCTTTTGAACAAAATTGGAGATTACCTACTATTTTTGCTTTTCTGGTGGTCACACCACCGTTGACCCAGTCAATTTTCCAATATTCCCCAATTGTCCTTGTCTTCTCCAAATCTATTCTTCAAACTAATACCCTAAATATTCTTCAAAACCAATTCAAATTTATTTCTTCAAATTCATGGCTTTGTTATCTTCTTCATCACATATAATCATCATCATTAGTTAGATTTCAAATTTCGAATTTATTCTTCAAATATTTGCTATTTATAATGTTGTGTCACTTGTTTAGCTAAAGCCATATTGAAGACAATTTTTTCTCACATTAGATTTGCTTACGATAAAGATTAAACACCGATCGATTACAATTATATTCAAATGGGTCTAGATACAGATCCCCTTAGCAACATATAAGGAGCCTTTGAAAGTCCTTTATTATTCTTGGAAGATATTTAAGAATCTTGAATACACTATTCCATGATATAGTACGGTTGAAGAAAGAAGACTTGTTAAGAGGTTCAATTCTATATATCAAAATCACGACCATTGTAATGTCACCTTTGATCAGTGCGTATGTGCTCGCGATGGAATGGCCGGTCCTAGTCCATCTGTATCAAATCCATTTTACATAATTATATGTATATTAAAAATTTGTGTGAAGTAAGTGCAGTGTCTCACTTAGCTTTTATATATATATATGATATATGATGGTTGGAAGAAAGTGCGCTCCTATTTTTTCCAAAAATTTGTGGAGATCCATGATGAAAAAGACTGTTGACTGGTTCAAAAAAATATATTTAGAAGATTTAGGGTTTTGGTTTAAAAATAAATTTGGGGAAGACAAGGGCAATTAAGTAAAAGACTAAGGCTTGACTGGGTCAACAGTGGTGTGACCACTGGAAAATGAAAAAGAGTGGGCAATCTCCAATTTTATTCAAAAGGGTGGCCAATCGTAAAATGACAATTTAAAAGGGTGGGCAATCACTAATTCGCTCATTTTTTTTAAATTAATGGTTGGGCAATGGAGAATAATTCAGCAGAGACATTTAATAGAAGTGCAATTTGTATTTGATTTTGTATTCTTTTATTTTGGTTGATTATTTATTCTAAGTTTTGACTGAATCCAACATTGATTCCTGTGCTCTGTAACAGACTGGTAGTCCAAGTGGAACCGGCATGGGTCCACTAGGACCAAATATGGGCCATCCCTCCAATTTGCCGCCGCCACCACCGCTGCCACCACATGGCTCTATGCCCTAGTAAGCATACTGATAGCTAAAGTCGTTGTGGAGAAGATCAGTACTGAGGAGTGAATCGGTGTAAATGTTTTATATTTTTTCTTCTCTGGGGGGTTCCATTTTCCATTTTTTCCTGAATCATGGAAGGTTTGAGTTGTACAATATGATCAACCATCTAAATAGGGGTTGATCACTGTGACCTTGTATCACTAAAATATATTTATGTAACTTCAAGCAAAGATGTATTTTTATAAGTGAAATGGTAGTGGTATTTTTTTTCTTTTCCCGAGTTTCTGGTTGGATTATACCTATATGGATTTTGGTTATGGGATAATTTCATTTACGAACTTAAACTTCTTTGTAGGTTGTTTTTCCTGATGCACGTCTATGGTTTGTGGTACATTGTCCCTATAATTAAAGTTCTGTTTTCGTGAGGAAGATAAACTTTATGTGGACTTCAACTTCTTTGTAGGTTGTTTTTCCTGATGCTCGTCTATGGTTTTTACTTTGTAGTAAGGTGTCCCTGTAATTATTTCACTTGTGTGATATGCAAGGTTGTAGACAACCGTAACCCAGAATGCAGTGGATACATTTGTGATGTTTCTGTGTACAGTTGTTTACAGATTAATCTTTAATAAATTGTGCTTTTGGCTACAGTTTTGTGTTCAGGTTCAGTGCTTCCCTAGAATTCTAGCCAAGGGTTTCTTATAATAATTGAGAGTTTGAGACCATCCTACACCTCTACAAGTAATCTGTTGATAACATGTTCATTCACAATCCTTGCATATATCTGAATAGTTACCCAAAATTACTTTATTAATTATCCTAAGTGTACTTTGCCTAGTACCCAAATCATTTCCATGACCTTGCTCCCCTTCAGGTTTGTTTTTACACAAGACTCCTTTCAACATACTAGTTTTAAAATAAAACAACCTATGGGACTCTACATCTTTTCCAGAATCCAGACTGTCTTTGTAATTTAACTTCAATTCTCGATTTGGATTCAAAACCATTTTGCAATGTAATTTCTAGGGAAAATTATCTATAAACAACATCAATTGTTACGCGAGAGACAACAACAACAACAATAACGCAGTCACCACTATGATCTGCTTCAAACCTATTAATCAATAAGACAATAACTCTATCGTTTACCAAAAAAAAACCAAAGAGGAGGGGCATAAAAAAAAACTCAGTGAGTGACATAGATCAATAATTAGAAACTCTACAATTTCCACAAATTAACATAAACAGTTGGACTTGTTTATACCATGTCATCAAAGTACATGAAGCCGGTATTTTACAATTTCTAAGTTACAGAACTACAAATAAAGCTGCCATACTATGTGGAACCGTTCAAAGAAGAACAACACTAGATTTTGTAGTGATAGCATTACACCTTCCGAAGCATGATTGCCTTTGTCCAAACCATCCTCATGATAAAACGTTGACAGTTCAATTACAAACCAAGATCAATATGTTTGAATTGCTGCAGATAATACCCAAACAGCATTAGTGTAACTGCAAAATCAACATCAAGTGCTTCAAATTTAAGCATTATCAGAAGCAAATGATTCATGACCAGCTGAATTTAATATGATTAGGGTTATTATAAGTTCATTTTCACTGAAGCTCAATCGTTAGTCATATAAGTGCAACAGAGAGTTTATGTTGAAGGGGAATTTCTTAAAGTGATAAAGCTACTTAGGCCCAAATCTTCCATCAATTAAGGTCGGGAACAATGAAAGAAAAGAATTGTGACAATATATGGAAGAGTGCATGGACAAGAATCCGTATTTAGTCAACCTACCTAAATAAACAATTATTGTATCTAGAATTGAATGATCATTTCCTTTTAACATACTAATTTAGGACATTCCCTAGAGACATGGTCAATCGAATAGAGTTAAAACACATGGTTCAAGAAACACATATTTCATAATGGAAATAATATTGTAACAATATGATCATTACCAAAGATGGTTTAGTATGTCTCATATAATTCATTTATACAAATCCAGGGCATGGAATAAGATGAATAGTTTCCCCTAAATTCTCTGAAACCTAATGCTAATCTAGACTAAATCCAACACCTCTTACTTTCCCCAAACTGGACTTTCATACACATTGCACTGTCAAAGGAGCACATGAAATGAAAGGAGGAAAGGCAAAAAAAAAAATCAGCACTAATTTGATAAATAATTATCTCATCTCAACAACAATAAAACTGAATTTCACTCAAGAGTGCACAAAGATTCTTGAACTGTTAAACGACGCGATTGAGCTGAATTTGAAGCATTGAACTGATTGATACTTGTGTGTTTTTTATTTCTCATCCAAAAAAGCGGTCAGAGGAATGTTTCAATATAGTCAAACAATTATGTAGTTCAACAGTAATTGAGCAAACCATCAAACACAACACCAAGGGATCACCGACAATATTAAGAAATCTAATTCCAAATCACAAAACACAAGGATGGAATTTTTAATCCTCAGATATCAACAATCAACAAATTCCAATTTCAGATAACAAAACACTAGTGCAGATTGCAGAAATCAAAATAAAATAAAATTAAACATACCTGAAGATTGAAAGGGATGATCAGCCAACATGAAATGTACCGACATCACCATTCCTAAGGGCTTGGGCTAATTCATGAGCAACTGTTAAACAAGAAGAAACCCAACCACATAAAGCCATCCATACCATCTTAGCCATCCAAAGAGTCATTCCCCATGGCATTGCCATGGCTCTAATTCTTCTTCAAGTCAACCAAAATTTTTCTCTTCCCTCAAAAACAACACAAGAACTCAACAACCATTTCAAACATCTGTCTCTACTAATGTACAAGTTTGAAGTTTCCAACCCAATAACTATATATAAAACAAAATTTAGATAAATACTCCTTGGTTGAAATCCAGAAAGCTTTTGGTTCTTTCTATGGTGTCTCTTTGATTAGAATAATGTTAAATTCCTTTACCAGCACTGTGTGTTTATTTTGTCTGAAGTGTGGCTGTGTTTATCCAAACAGCAAACATGGACCCAACACATAAATTTTAATTGGGCCTCCACATATAATGGGCTACTCATCAACAACTTTTGAGCTAGTTGGGCCTCCACGATTATTTTTCATATTGCCGCCTTTTTTGTTATTTTAGATTTCAAAATCAGATTTATCACTTGACTTTTGTTTTTTTTCCCCAGTTCATTTCTTTCTCTCTCCTCTTTCCATGGCTCCACCGTTCATCTTCCCGCCAAATCTCGAATCCCTCGAAGAAGAACATGAAGACAATCGTCTCTACGTTCACTCTGTTACCAACATCACTTCTTTCCGTTCTTCTCAACTCGAAGAATTCGTTAAAGGTACCTCTTTCTTTCTTTCTCTCTTTTACAGTTTTAAGAAAACCCTAAACCCCAATTACTTCTTTTTCACAAATTGTTTTGAAATGCAGGAGTTTCGTTCGATCTATCAAATAAGGATTTTTATTGCATTGAAGACCAAGATGTGTTTGATCGAGTGTATTCACTCGTTAGAGATTTCACTAAACTTACTAAATCTTGTAAATTCAATCTTGTTGAATGTCTTCGCTCTAATTTTAGTGTTCTTCTTCCAAATGTTGATTCTCTTGCTCGAATTAGTAATGAAGATGAAGATACGTCTTCAATTATTGATCGAATTGCTTCATATCGCAATGCTTTTAAGATCTACACTTATTTTCTACTCAGTATTGTTGTTGCCCAAGAATCCTCCACTCAAACTGATAACAACAATGCAAAGGTAAAGTTTACATCTTTAGATGTTATTTTGTTGTTGGACTTTTTGTATTTTCCCTTAATTTTTTTGAATGGTTGAAATTGTTTTGTTTTATGGTCAGGTGGGAAAAGGTAATCGAAACAAAAATTCAATGAATTTGTGGAATTGGGAATCCCAACGGGGAAGAATAGTTAACCTAGTGGCTAATTCATTAGAAAGCAACATTGGGTTGCTTTTCGGAACTTCTAATCCAGATGAGAATTATCTGTCTTACGTTGCAAAGTAAGTAGTTTCTTTTTATATTGGCTTTTGGTTTAAACCTTTTTGTTTGGTTTAATGTGATATGTATAACTTGATGGTGTGCAGGATTGGGTTCTATATGTTTGAGAATCCAGCTATGCTGAAGGATTTGGATACAAAAGGTGCTATTTGTCGAATTATAGGCACGTGCGCTACTAAGTACCATTACATAGAGCAATCATGTGCTTCGGTACTGCATTTGATCCACAAGTATGATTTTGTTGTTACCCACCTGGCTGATGCAGTTGCAATGGCAGAGGAGAAGTATGCTGATGGTAGCTTGGCAGTTATTCTTATCAGAGAGATAGGGCGTGCAAATCCAAAAGACTATGTTAAGGACACTGTTGGAGCAGATAATGTTGGGCGGTTCCTAGTGGAGCTAGCTGATCGGCTTCCAAAGTTGATGTCGACAAATGTTGGGGTCTTGATTGATCACTTTGGTGGAGAATCTTATAAGATAAGGAATGCTCTTGTTGGGGTTTTAGGGAAGCTTGTCTCCAAGGCATTTAAGGACATTGAAGGTGATGTCAGTTCAAAATCTGTTCGGATACGGAACAAGCAAGCAATGTTACAGATAATGCTTGAACGCTGTCGTGATGTTTCTGCATACACAAGGAGTCGGGTGCTTCAGGTGTGGGGTGAGCTCTGTGAAGAGCATGCCATTTCTATTGGCTTGTGGAATGAGGTTGCAAAGATTGCTGCTGGTAGGTTGGAGGATAAGAGTGCAATAGTAAGGAAGTCTGGATTGAATTTACTGATTTCAATGTTGCAGCACAATCCCTTTGGGCCGCAACTTCGCATTGCCTCTTTTGAGGCAACTTTGGAGAAGTACAGGGGGAAGTTATGTGAGCAGGAGCCAGCCGTTCATTCGAAAAGCCACTTAGAGGGCCTGCCCTCTGATAATGATACATGTAAAGCAGATGGTGAAGGGGATATCTTGGAGGAGCATGATATTAGTGATAGTTGTTTGCCTTGTGTGGAAGAGGGATCTACACAGAAGGATTCTTTAGTGCCAAATATTGATAATTCGGAACAGAATAGGGCCTTGGTTGCATCACTTGAGGCAGGTTTAAGGTTTGCAAAGTGTTTGTCAGAGACGATGCCGATACTTGTACAATTGATGGCTTCATCTTCTTCCACTGATGTTGAAAACACAATTCTGCTGCTAATGAGGTGCAGACAGTTTGAAGTTGATGGCTCAGAGGCCTGTCTCCGTAAAATGCTGCCTTTGGTATTCCTTTCTCTATGAATATGCCAAAATTTAGGAGATTGATGTTGTTAGATTACCTAGTATTATGTACTAAAGCAGTTTACATTGACAATAACCTTTGAATGTTGGATTTGTACAGGTATTTTCGCATGACAAATCCATTTGTGATGCTGTGGAGGACGCTTTCGTCACAATATATATTAGGAAAAGGCATAGTGAAACAGCAAAAAATCTGTTGGATCTTGCGATAGATTCAAATATAGGTGATCTTGCAGCTTTGGAGGTCATAGTTGCTTCCTTAGTCTCCAAAGGGGAAATTTCTACTAGCACAGTATGTTTTGATCTTGTCTTCTCTCCAAATCATATTTTATTATTCAATACATCATAATTCTTTTGAAGTAAAAGGGAGAGGGAGGACAGTGGCTATTGTGTTAAGATTTAAGAGTTAAAATATTTCCAGTTTCGAGTAAAACCACTTTGCTTCTAAGGAGTCAAAAGTGTGCCTAGTCTCACTTCGTGCACCTAACTCATAACGGAACCTAGGCTAACGCTTTTTTTTTTTTTTTTTGCTTAGTAGCTATTGTTGAGTAAGATTGTGCCTCTAATTAGGCTCACCCTTGGTGCCTAGTCAGCAACTCTGTCGTTAACTGCATAGCTTCGTTTCTTTACTCCTACATTTGACACAATAAAGGCTCTTATGGTTATGTAAAATGAAATAAGAACATTACATGTTTGTTTGCACGATAATGGTTGTGGTGATACTACTGTCTTATACAATTGGCTATCTCAAACACCATGCTTAGGGGAAACTGTAAGTTAGAATGCTTTGCCAAGCCAAGTTGCCATCCCTAAGTTGTTTCAGAAGTAGTTTGTTAGAAATGATAATGATTTCATAAGAATCTGGAGCAGTAGACATCATTTACACAATGAGCTGTACATATTTGGTTGTGTTTTGATGAGATATTATTAGTCTTTGTTGTCCTAGAAAACCATTGCAACATTACTTGGGGGATGATAGATGCGGCACTTTAAAGGTGAATTGTGAACCTTAAGTTTGTTATCTTACATCGACTCATTAAAAATATCTATATATAGCGAAATACTTATTTGATGTCTATGGTGCTAAACTATAATGCACAACCGTGTACTGTTTTTGTCAAATGAGATCATGGACTTCCAATGTTAATGTGCAGTTACTTATGTATTTTTTAACTTGTAAGATTCCAAGCAAATTTTATAGAATATAGAAATTGCACCCAAGTGATATCCAACAACCTTATCCAAGAATTCAGTCTGCATCATACAATAAAGTTTTACAGTTAGGCTGTTGACCATTACATAGTTTAGCAGGCCTCTATTGACAGCTCCTGTTTGCGATTCTCTTTGGATGAAGTACAATATAAAATTGAATAGAAAAAATGAATACTGGACAGCTCCTGTTTGTGATTCTCGTTGAATGAAGTACAATATAAAATTGAATAGAAAAAATGAATACTGGGTATTGTTTAAGGTCAAGTAAGGACTGTACATTGGGTTGGTGATCTATTAACCATAGATTTGGAGAGTGAAATTTGCTGAAGTTGTAGATGTCACTCTTTGTTTTTAAAGTCTTAAACCATTATTTCACATCACAAAGACTGTAAAAAGTCCATTGAATAGTCAGCAACAACGTAAAGGTTTTGAAGAAGAAACAAACAGGTTACAAAGAAACACAGCTTCACAATGGACTTTATCAGTGCTACTGCAATGTGCCAAATTGTCACTAACAGATAAAGCTTAGCTACATATGGATGAGCATCTCTCTAGCTCATCTTAATCCTATAAACTGTTCTTAGTTTTAAAATTTGTTTGTAAGGTGCTTTACTTAGTCAAATTTTCTTAGATACGTTTCTGTATGCAGATATCAGCCTTATGGGATTTTTTTACCTTCAAAATCAACGGGGTAACAGCTAAGCAAAGCCGTGGGGCTTTGTCAATTCTGTGCATGGCAGCAAAATCATCAACAGGGATCTTTCATTCTCACTTGCAGGACATTGTTGACATTGGCTTTGGTCGTTGGGCAAAAGAGGAACCTTTGCTCGCTAGAACAGCATGTATTGCCCTACAAAGGTTGTCCAAAGAGGACAAGGAAATTCTGATGGCTAGTTGTGGCAACCGTGTTTTTGGAATTTTACAAGGTTTAATCTCTGGCCTTTCTTTGCCAGAGCACATATGGTATGCTGCTGCGGACAAAGCCATAAGTGTAATATATGATGTACATCCAGCTCCTGAATCCTTTGCTGCCGACTTGGTGAAAAGGTCTTATAGATCTGTGTTTGATTGTAGTGGAGGAGATGAGTTGCCCAATAACTTTGAGAGTGTTAGCACCGGCATCAATTCCACTCTGCATGTAGCAAAGCTTAGTAGATATTTATTTGTTATAAGCCATGTAGCACTACATCAGTTGGTCTACATTGAATCCTGTGTTAAAAAAATTCGGAAACAAAAAACAAAGACCAACAAGTGTGATGCTGATTCTCAGAATGTTCAAGAAGATTGGGTAACATCAGCTGATTCACTTAAAAAGGTGAGATTTAAACTTGAATTTATTTTTTATTGTATTTATCTATTTATTTAGCTATTTATTTTTCAAAAAGAGTGAATTTCATTGTAGAAGTTTCTTTACTGCCATGACCTTAGCTAGAGATTGTGGCTATGACGGTGCAAAATATTTCAAAATTATTCAAACATTTTTTTTTGTGTGGGTGTGATGGTATGCAGGAGAATGGAATAAATGCTGAGTTGGGTCTAGCTGCTTCTGAAGATGCAATACTTGACGCTCTCTCTGAAAAAGCAGAGAAAGAAATTGTTTCAGGTGCATCCGTTGATAAAAACTTAATTGGTCAATGTACACCTCTTTTGTCAAAGCTCTGTAGCAATTTTAGTTTGATGCAAAAGGTGACTGGCTTCTTATGTTTTCCGCCTTACAATGTTTATATTTTTTGTGTACTCTTTACAATGTGTGCATTGTGAGTGATGATTGTAACAACTTTGAGATTATTCCTCTCAACAAGAGATCTGAAGTGGCATCCTGACAAGGTTTTTTCCTTTTCTTTATTAGTATCCGGAACTGCATGCTTCTGCCATGATTGCATTATGTCGATTCATGATTATTGATGCCAACTTTTGGTAAGCCTGTAATGCATGTTATGGTAATCATCCTTTAAACAGATAATGAAATGAAAACACTAACTAAATGAATTCTCAGTGAAGCAAATCTTCAGCTGCTTTTCACGGTTGTGGAGAATGCAACTTCAGAGACTGTCCGTTCCAACTGCACTATAGCTGTGGGAGACTTGGCTGTTCGGTTTCCTAATTTGTTAGAGCCTTGGACTGAAAATATGTATGCTCGATTGCGTGATCCTTCAATATCTGTTCGAAGAAATGCAGTTCTGGTGCTTTCTCATCTTATCTTAAATGACATGATGAAGGTTGGACAACATATTCACTGTATTTTATTTTTCTTTCTATAAGAATGATATTGACCTGTTTCTAAGAAGTATTCCTTAATCAGGTGAAAGGCTATATAAATGAAATGGCTGTGTGCTTAGAAGATGAAGATGAAAGAATTTCAAGTCTTGCCAAACTCTTCTTTCATGAGTTATCAAAGAAAGGTTATAGTTGACTGTGTCTATAGTGGTTTAGGATTCACTACTGTGATATCGTTGTGCTTTGAACTGATATTAAAACATATTTTGCAGGAAGCAATCCAATTTATAATTTACTTCCAGATATTCTTGGTAGATTGTGCAAACAAAACTTGAAGAAGGAGGTTTTCAACAATATTATGCAGTTCTTAATAGGATCAATTAAAAAGGTAAATACAGTCTAATTTGGATAAAGAGTTAAGTGGTTTGCATTCACAATTTGACAATGTGCTTTGAACTTGATCCAGGACAAGCAAATGGAGTCTCTAGTTGAAAAACTTTGCAATAGGTTTAGTGGAGTCACCGGTATGTATCTCTTTTGACTTTCTTGTTGTATGAGATCATTTCTCTTCATTCCTTTTTGTTGTGCTGTCTAGTGAGTACTGCTTTACTGTAGTGGTCATAGACAGTAAGGGATTACGGTATTCATCATTTCATCTTGTTGGGAAATCGGGATCAATTAGCGATGGTTGTACAATGACGAAATATAACACAAAATGATGAAGACAAAAGACGCGTCAATCATTAAACTTTAATGTACATGCAAGTATGCAACACAGTTCTAGGCAGTTTGTTTTCCTTCCAGTTATAAAACCTTGAGTACACATGTTGGTCTACGAGAAAATGTGGGTACAATGAAGTCTTATTGACACTCTTTACTCGGTTTGATCTGCTCATGATCTGGCCCAAAAAAAGTCATTTGGTATAAGAAGCTGGCGATGCATATGATCACTAAGTCAAGAGCTTTAATATTTAGGAATGTGTTTGAAATGGTCTATGGTAATGAATGCCTATAATAGAACCAGTCAAACATATTTCTATTCCCCTTCCGGGGAAGTTGCATCATTCCTTGTGTTTGATTCAAATAGACGTGTTTTTCCAAGAGACGTAATTGTTGGTGTGGTTACTTGCCCATTCTGAGTGGGATCTGTCTATAACTGTAAGATCATGATGGTTCACCATCACCCAGATGCATCATCGTAATTTTATCTGGACATAACCTTGACTTTACAAGCCAATTTTCTTCCGAGTTGTGCATAAGCAAACTATTATAAATGATGAGAATCTTGAAAATTTCCAACACATCTTTCATCTCTAAAGTTACATAAATTAAGGCAAGGTTAACTGAGGGATTGTAAGATTTTTTTTTTATACAATCTGGCAAGATTCATAGGCCCATTTTCCACAATCCCAACGTCACTTAGGTCAAGAAGCTGCAGTTATACCTTCCAATTATTCAAGAGTAGCAGCTTCCTCTATCTAAGCACTTAGGTAGTGCAGTTGTCATATGTAGTCTATGTTCCTGAACTTCAATTAATTTTCACCTCTGAAACTTATGATTTCTGCTGAACTTCTCAACTATAAAGGCTTCTACTTCTCCCTCGCAGATATTAAACAATGGGAATATATTTCGTATTGCCTGTCTCAGCTGACATTCACTGAACGGGGAATGAAAAAGCTTATGGATTCCTTCAAAAGCTACGAACATGTTTTGTGTGAGGATTCTGTCATGGACAATTTTAAGATTATAATAAGCAAGGTATCAAATTCATTGTTTTCTTATTATATGTTGTCATTGGTTCTTTTGTTGTCAAATTGATTTGCATCACTTTAGTGTATATGAGGTTACTTAGGCCTTTACTTACCTTTTGATATAAATCAGGGTAAAAAGTTTGCGAAGCCAGAGCTTAAATCATGCATTGAGGAATTTGAGGAGAAGCTTCTCAAGTTTCACGTAGAGAAGAAAGAGCAAGAAGTGACAGCTAGAAATGCTCAAGTTCACCAACAGAAAGTTAGTAGCTTGGACGTCCTTATAGAGAGTTTGGAAGAAGGTGGAGTAGACGATGTGCAACTGTATGATTCTGAAGGTAAGTTCGACAGTATATATCATGTGTGAACCTTTAGCCAACATGTGTTTAGTTTGGGATTTCCTGCTCTGCTGTATTAATGAAAGCTACTTATGATGATTTCTAAGCAACATTCTTTTGTTCCTAGAATTCTTTAGAAACAAAAAGTCTCTCCCACCTACAATTTTTAATGTGGAGAGGGGCAAGGTCTATTCTTACTCTTTAATAGCTCATAACCATATTCCGGTCAGGTCCGGTATGGAATGAACTTTTAATCATGGAATCAACTCGATCATCAGATTATAAGTTCATAATCCCAGCCCATTCCCATTTGGGCGGAATAGATCTCTCCATTAAATTCAATGGGAGGAATACATCCCGATGATATTGAATCGGATCAATATCATGAATAACAATATATGAGCTATCAAATCTATTCATCGTTGAGAATGGAATAGTATAACATAGGAAGATCTTTTATCCATACGGAATAAAAAAATAGTCATAATAAAAAATGATCAGTTTACTAGGTATTTTTCTATATGGTTCATATTCTGGATTAGGCTCATCCCTGTAGTAATCGTATGAACTGTGTTGTAGCCATTAATTAATAAAGAGTAAGAACGGACCTTGCCCGGTTGCCCCCCTTCTGTGCCTTGACTCTCCATGCTTCCTTCTACTTGGGAGCGTGTTAAAGTACAACTTTAGTTTTTTGTTTTCACTACTGTTCAGGAGAATCTTGTGTTAATAACCAGAATCATATGTATTTTATGCTGGAAGTGCTAATCCACAGTCCCGTTTTATTATCTACTCATTAAGAAGATGTATTAGATACCAGTGGGTCAATCTTCCTTTTCAAATTTAAAATGTTTTATTTGGTCATTAGCCAATCACAAAAGGGACCAATCGGGTGCAACATAATAGGCTTAGAAAGAATGAGATCGCTAGTTGTGTTTTCCGTTTTTACTTATTGTTTCTATACCTGGTGCTACTACAATAGTGTCTTGACTTAATAATGTATATAAACAGCTGGAGAGGTTATTGACCCCTCCATAGCGGAGGGTACTGCACAAGCCATGAGTGGTCAATCAGATGCAAGGTTCCAAGAGTCGGAGGAAAATTCTGGTGTTTCAAGTGTGCTGACAGAATTGGAAGATGGTCTGGAGGTTCAATCACCAAAAACTTGTATGACAGGTGATTCTAACTTTTATTGTGCAAAAGCCATGTACTTTCCAAGTTTCTATTAACTCTTGATGGTGGATGCAGGTGCAGTCAAATTTAAAGCCAAAAACATCTCTACTGCTACGAATGCTGTCTTAGGCAGTGTAAAGGAAAATGCTTCTGCTAGAAGCAACACCGAAGAAGCAAATGGTTGTTTCTTTGTTTCAAGCCTTTATTTTACAATTTTGTGAAGTTTATTCCCCTTTGCGTGTCAAACTTTACAATAACGCTTCACTTGTTTATACTAGTAGTTTTGTTTGTGCTTTTTGAGCACAAATTTGATTGATGTACTGTAATTGCATGTGTAGAGATATCTATTATTTGCAGTAACTGCACTACTGTATTTAGAAACTTTCTTCCCTTTACTTTGTGTCTTTTTACTAGCTTTGTTAGTCTTTCAAGTCTATTATTAAATTTTGTGCTGATCTGTAAAGGTATATTTTGTGATAATGCAGATAACAATGTGTAAAGCCACTGAATGATTTGTCACTCTCCTCTAGTGCCGGAAAGCGTCCTTATTTGGTCATTTAAGAATGTGTTGATGTGAAAGCGCAACCGCTGTCTTCTGTATCTCTTTTATGCTTCTTTTATATGTAAATGTGATACTGCCTGTTCGTATATCCTCACAACTGAACTGAAATCTTCTGTGTTTTGAAATTGCCAATCTTAATGCAAAATGAAATTACTAATTACTGTATGTAAGTCATTGCTCTGCAATGAATTAGTCACTTTGAAGTTAGTGTCATGACAGTTCAAAATATATCAAACAAAAAGAAATAAAAGAGATTCTGGTGGTTCCAGCTTTATCAGAGCCATTGTTGTTAGTTTGTTACCATTTCTTGGCAATTACCAGTTGCTTCTGAGTGCAGGATGCTCTGATGTTCCCACAATGTCTCCATGCTTTTTCTCACCAACGTATTGTTGTACTACTAATACCGATACAGTTCCTGTAAAATCTGAAGATGCCAACAGGTCTCCTATTGTTCCCAACTCTGGACAGTCAATCCAGTCACTTAGACCAGCAGTAAGTGGGGATATTATACCCTGGCCTTTTCCTACCATGTATAGATTGTGAATGTTATCTATCGTTCGAATTGCTGCCAATGTCTCCTCTGCGTTATTCACTACCTCCTCTTTGTACACGATTGTCTCTTTACTCACATTCTTCAACCTGAATTTACTAATGTACTCATTATCAAGTTGTAACTCCCTTTCATTGTCCATGTTCACTGACATATAATCCTTATCGTGGGGAAGCATTGTTGGTTCCACTGCATCACCTGGTAGAAATCGCACTACTGTCAAAGTTACACTTGGATGATCTGACATCCTCCAAGCGTAGGATAATGCTTCTCGGTCATCTGGGCCTCCGAAAAACAGCACTGCAATGTGATTTGAGATAAAGTTGGTGGTAACCTTGGTGGAGCTACCAAAGCCTCTGTCAATGAGAAGGCCAACTGAGCAGGGTGCATTGGCCAAGACATTTTCGTTGATGTTGCGGAAGACTGGGTTGCTTACCTCCATTCCACCATCGATTGTCTGCTGCTTATGGAAAGGAATGATGATGAGGCTTACTCGCTTGTCCTCAGCAAGATTACAGATGTCCTCGTGCATGGTAGAATAGGGGGAGATGGCAGTTAGTGGTTGAACAGTGACACATCCTGCATGCTGTGCATAGTTTGCAAAGGTGAAGATGATGTGATCTGATTGGGCTTGGGTACGATTGATGGCAGGTTGACCAGACTTGTGGGCGTTGTGCACTATTAGCATGGCAGAGGCACGACCAGTGAGTTCCACTAGGTGAAGTGTGTAAACACAAATGGGGGACTTCTTGGTGTGTGAAACCTCTATGAGATTGATGATGGTTGGTACATTGCGAGGGCTGTGGACACACACCAGTATTTTCAGTTCTGCATCTAGGCTTGATGTTTGAATGGTCCTGTATGTGTTAATTATGGAAGGTCTTGTCGGTTTGTAAATAGCTAGTACGACCGGTACTGCGATGCCTGTCATCACCACTGCACTAAGCACCATAACCGAAAATGTCTGCTCGTTAAGAACCTGTACCCATATCCATTACAAAGATTGTTATTGTGAGTTGCCACACATACAAATGATTTCTATCAATAGACTGCTCAGGTCTGTTCTTAAGCTGCTATCTATACATACATACATACATACATAAAGAGACAGAGATGAGGAGATACATTACCTTCTGGTCCCTTCCTACGTTGAGCACAATCACTTCGATTAGGCCTTTTGTGTTCATCAGCATTCCTAGAGCAAACCCGTCGTAAAAAGACTTATTATAGTAAAGGGAAACAAAAAGAGTGGCACCCACTTTACCAACACCAGCTAGAATGATGATGCCAAACAAAATGCCAAAGTCGGAGCCATTTTTTATGGATCCAAGATCAGTCCTTAATCCACTTATGGCGAAAAACAAAGGGAGCAGCAGCGAAGTAACAAAGTCCTCGATCTTCTCTATGAGTGCAGTTCCAAGTGGTCCATTGGGTATGATAAGGCCAAAGACGAAAGCACCAAATATAGAGTGTGTACCGATGGAATCTGTGATGAAACCACATAGCACGACTCCTGTGAGTATGATACAAACGTAAAACTCATTAATGCTTTCTCCCTCTGGAATGCTAAGTGCGAGCTTTTTAATGGCAGGACGGAGCACATACATACAAAAGAAGACAAATGCAGTGGCGGAGAGAACAATTTCAATTGCAGCCAAAGGGGTGTCTGTGCTTTCAGACAAAGTTATTGCTAAGGCTAGTAGTATCCATGCAGCCATATCATTAATGAGTGCAGCAGACATGGAGATTCTACCAAGATCTGTGTTAAGTAGCTTGAGGTCAGCAAGGATGCGAGCAAGCACAGGGAAGGCTGTTGCAGAAACAGACACACCCAAGAATAGGAGGAAGGAGAATTCATAATTTAATGAGCCTGACGTTTGTAGAACGAGACCAATGCCGACGCCTATAAAGAATGGCAAAGACATACCAGCTACAGCAATGACCATGGCCTCCCGACCAGTACGTCGAATCACAGTGAGGTCCATCTCTACTCCGACTAGGAACAAGAAGTAAAGCAGCCCAATATTTGCCGCTGTCTCTAGCATCATAATACTCCTCATAGGAAACACACTGTCTGCAAACAATTTAATC
The DNA here is from genome assembly GCA_013358455.1 of Thalictrum thalictroides. Classification (NCBI taxonomy): domain Eukaryota; kingdom Viridiplantae; phylum Streptophyta; class Magnoliopsida; order Ranunculales; family Ranunculaceae; genus Thalictrum; species Thalictrum thalictroides. The sequence goes on along the minus strand of JABWDY010022060.1, from coordinate 946 downwards.
TTGCCGAACCCTGATGGACCTAATATCACTCCACCCTGCCATTGGGACATTACAAATTGTTACATATCTTGCTTTTGAAAAACTAGAGTTGCCTCCCTGTTTGAACAACAGGAGAAGACTAGCATGTAACAAATTTAATTCGAACTTGTACCCCTATATGACAGAAGGCATAGGAGTCTTACCAAAATCTCAGAAACAACTTTTGGTTGTCTTAATGGTTTGAGAATGAAGACAACTATTCGAGTTGTACATACGATGAGCATCGACTGTAGGATGAAGAGAGGGACAGAATAATCCAAGGGGTTGTCACCATTCCACAATCCATTTGCAAGAACCATTTTTGGTGCATAACATACAATACTAGCTTCAGTGCCATTTATCGCCGTGACATTTTTGCCTGTTGCCATCTATCCTTTACACTGTAAATCACTACAACCTTTGAACATCTATATGCGCTCCCACCACCATGAGCTAAATTTAATCGTGTTCTTGACAACCACAGTAGAAGACAAAGAAGTTCAAAGAAGAGAAAGGAAAATTTTTGGTAGAAGAAAAGAAAGAAAAAAGATGGTACTTTGAGAAACAGAGTAAAGAGAAGAGAGGAGAATGGTCCAACGCACCGTGGGAGTTAAAATAGCACTAAAAAGGCTAAAGATATGCAATAGCCTCTCATGTTCCATTTTAAGTGGAGAGAAGGAATCAGATAATTCGGTTTGGCAGTTATAAATCTCTACTAGTATAACTCAGGAACAAGAGTTTTTTCTTGTAGAGTTTATGATTTCCAATAAAATCCTTATAATTATGAAAAATATTTACCTAAAAAATATCTATCCATTATATAAAAAAGGGTTATATTGTATTTTAACTTAAAAAAGGAATAATATTATTTTCTAACTTCTAGGTAGTTACCCTAGAAGGCGGAGAAAAAAAAGGAAAAATAAAAAAC
>JABWDY010022044.1:2481-25861 GCA_013358455.1 Thalictrum thalictroides | reverse complement strand
AAAAAAAAATGTTGATGATATATGGATAGTGATACCATACCTCTAGTATATGTACATGATCTGAAGTGCAATGTGCAAGTATCTGTGTCTCTTATGTGATGACTTTGTGAAAATGTACCTAAGAGAAAGATACATAAACATATACTACTCCATGAAAACACCATGCTCATCACATTCTTCTCATAATACCCCATGGATAAGAAAACTTGTTCACAATCTCTCTACATCACCTACCAAAAAAACATTCAGAAACGCGACAAACTACGTAAATTGCATACTAAAAATGTGTACTATAGTATATAGTTTTTGCACCTGGAAGAGAAGGGTGTGAGAAAGCTAGGTTGAGATGCTTGAGTGTGAGTTCCAAACAGAGATGCTTCAAACAAGTAAACAGTATGAGCTCCGTGAGAGTTATAGAAGGAGAAGAGCAGAAGGTATGTAATCATATCTTTTTCTAATTAAGAGAAGATGTTACCAATGGGTCACATGTGACTCCATCTGGGTTATGATGTTGTGTAATCTGTTACATTTTTAACTTCAATAATCCCCAAGATGTTACAAAACTGTTTGCTTAAAATCTAATCTGACAGTTGAGATTCATTCACTAATCACGATGGTTTCTGATGAAAGTTAATCAATGCAAAAGTCAGTAAGTAATGCTCCACAGAATCATTGATCTGTTTTAATTATTACTACTTTTTTTTTAATTGTTGAGGTCTTTTGTGTGGGTGGGTAAATTAACTAGAAATTTCATATCTCGGTCCTGGCCCCATGTAGCTCCGCTCTTTTCCACTATCCCAAAGAAAGCATGACAAATTTAAAGCTCAATGATCTACCATTGCTTCTATTATGAGTATTTTGTTGACTATGGTACACAATATATATATCTGGAAATTTTTTGCTGCACTCCTTTTGCAAATAGTAGTAGGTGGACCTGGGAGAATTTCTTAAAAGCATTAAGAGTTGTTTGTTCACCTATTTGCATAATTCAACCATGTTGTGTTTGGCAAGCCATAAAATAAGGGAAGGGAAAGAAATACTAAAGAATCGTCTACTTAAATTTATTTCCTGGTTTGTTTGGCTACCTAAGAAAAAGTAGGGAATTAAAAAAATTTTCTTTCCTCAAAGAAATACTTTGATATAATTTCTTTCTGTGCCCTCCCCCTCGTACAAGTAAGGATATGAAAGGAATGGTTTTTTATATTTTAACAAATGATTTCATTCCATTCCATGGCTTATCAAATAAAATATTCTTAAAACCAATAGAATGGAATGAAATTTTCCTTTCATTTTCTTTGTTTTCCCAAACAAGCACAACCTAAGAAATTAGTTGTTTTCCTCTCCTTTCCATTCCATTAAAATTCTTTCCATTCCCCAACTTAAAAGCTGCCAAACACAACCCAAGAGACATCCATAAAAATATAATTCGAAATGTAGTTGTGGTCTTTATCAAACTGGATGGACCAGGAAAACCAAGGGAACCCCTCTTTTGTTTGAAGTGATTGTTGTGTGCAAGAACAACAATGAAAATTTGTAGAAAGACATTCTTCCTCGTTTGAAAATGTCGATGGAATAAGTTTCCATCAAAGATAGGTTGTGCTGCAAAGTATCTCAATTTATATGGTTGCGAGAATCAACATGATCACGAAGGTTTTGAATCTTCCCAAACTTTTGAACCTCCCCATTTTACTAGTCTTGAAATGAACATTTGTTGTTGTTGTTTGGTCGGAAGTATTCAAAGTTGAAGAATTAGATGTAAAACTCATTTGCTTTCGGTGCACAAGTTGTAGTAACACAAAAATAGCTCCAAGTTATGGCATCCACAAGTAGGGGTGGCAATCAGGCCGGTTCGGGTTGGGTCTGTCGGGTTGGCGGGTCAGAAACCCCTGACCTGATAAGACAAACAGGTCAGGTAGGCAGACCTGAACCTGACCTGTCAGGTTATCTGGTCAACCTGAATCTGACCCGATATAACCCGAAACCATGAATTTTGACTAATTTTGACCAGATTTGACCTAAATTTGACTGATTTGACCAATTTTTTAATATAATTTTGACTGATTTTGGGTTATCAGGTGAGGGACATAAACCCGAACCTGACCCGAAATAGAAAAAAGTCTGACCCGAACCTGATTTAATCAGGTCAGGTTCAGGTCGGGTTGTCGGGTTTCGGGTAAAATTGTCAGGCCTATCCACAAGCCACTGAGATGGTGGATTAGTCTAGGTTTCAAGCCATTGCACTATATAGTTAGGTTTGAGAAATGGTTAAAGTCTAAAGTTCCATTGGCTTAGGGATCAAACTGATTTGAAAGTGTAAGTAAGCGCAAACTTATAGAAATATTTTGAATTAGACTATAATTTGCATATTGCAATATCCTAATATCTTATTAGGAATTTATATAAAGAATTGGTGATTGCCCGTTGGTTTTAATTGTCAATTTGTGATTGCCCACTATTTTCAACAAAAATTGTGATTACCCATTTTTTCACTTTCAAGTGGTCAAACCATCATTGACTTAATCAAACTATGGTCTTTTATTTAATTTTTCTTTTATTTCTCTAACTAACTGGCATGTAAATACCACGTTGGCTGGTCAATGATACGTATGCAAATAAATGGTTTAAGATGAGATATGGTGAAAATTCATGTCATCATGTTAATCTCAAATTGACGATTAAAATCGATGGGCTTAACCAAGACAACCGTGGTTTGACCATCTAAATGGGGTAATCATAAATTTTATTAAAAGTAATGGGCAAATTCAAATTGACAATTAAAACCGGTGAGCAATCACTAATTCCATCACATAATTAGCTTGAGTGCATGATACATAGTATTGTGCCTAATAGGCTTGGCCGCTTGGAGCTGGTCCGCACCGCATTCGGTTTCTTTTCATGCCCTAATACATCAAGCGGAATATCGAGACTGGATAAGAAATTTGAAGTAAAGGAGTCTCTCTCTCTCTCTTATCTGCAACACAGCTTTCTGCACTATTAAGCTCTTTTGCACTACACTATAGTAAGCTCTCTTCCCTTCTCTTTCCTTTCAAAAACCCTAATAATACTCTTTCTTCATGTTTACTAAACATAATCGCTTTTCTATTTCTCATGGACATTTCTTCAAACATTTCTGGGTTTTGTTCTAGAAACTTTTGGGTATAGTTAAAATTTTCTTTTATAATACATATAACTGAAGAGAACCATGAGTTTGGTTTTACCTGCAAAGCAAACTTGTAATAACTTCATTCAGAAAGATATTACTGAGAATTATAGTTTTGGGGGTAGTTTTAAAGTTCATTCGGAGTTCAATTTAAGCAGAAAACATGGTTGTTGCTGTGTTTTATCATTGGTGAGACAACCCAGTAAGTCTAGAAAGAAAAGGGGAACTCATGTTTCTGCAGTTTCAAAAGTGGAGACTGCTAGTTCTAATGGTCGGCGGTCGCCGCTGCGAATACCTTCTAATGGGAAATTAAGTAATGGGCATTCCTCGACACCATCAGTAAATTCTTCGCGTGGTTCTGATGATTTTGAGGGTAATAATCATCTTCGTCGCTTAGTTAGAAATGGGGAATTAGAGAAAGGTTTGGAATTTATGGAAAGCATGGTTTATCATGATGATGTTCCTGATATAATTCCATGTACAAGTTTAATTAGGGGGTTTTGTAAGGTTGGTAAGACTAAGAAGGCGACAAGGGTTTTGGAGATCCTTGAAGACTCTGGAGCTCATCCAGATGTTATCACATACAATGTTTTGATAAGTGGGTACTGCAAATCGGGTGAGATTGATAATGCTCTGAGACTCTTGGACCGGATGAGTGTTTCCCCTGATGTCGTTACCTATAATACCATCTTACGTAGTTTATGTGATAGTGGAAAGCTAAAACAAGCAATGAAAGTTCTTGATCATCAGTTGCAAAGGGAATGTTATCCTGATGTTTTTACATATACTATTTTGATCGAAGCTACTTGTAAAGAGAGTGGGGTTGGACAGGCGATGAAGCTTTTGGATGAAATGAGGAGTAAGGGATGCAAGCCTGATGTAGTTACTTATAATGTACTTATCAATGGAATATGCAAAGAAGGGAGATTGGATGAAGCGATCAAATTTCTGAGTAACATGCCATCTTATGGGTGCCAACCAAATGTGATAACTCACAATATTATTCTTCGTAGCATGTGTAGCACGGGAAGGTGGATGGATGCAGAGAAACTCTTAGCTGATATGCTTCAGAAAGGTTGTTCCCCCAGTGTTGTGACATTCAATATTTTAATCAACTTCTTGTGTAGAAAAGGCTTAATAGGTCGTGCCATTGATATCTTAGAGAAAATGCCGAAGCATGGATGCACTCCTAATTCTTTAAGTTACAACCCATTGCTTCATGGATTCTGCAAAGAGAAGAAAATGGACCGGGCGATCGAGTATCTAGGTATAATGGTGTCAAGAGGCTGCTATCCGGATATTGTGACATACAACACGTTGCTCACTGCTTTATGCAAGGACGGGAAGGTTGATGTTGCAGTTGAGTTACTTCATCAGCTAGGCAGCAAAGGTTGCTCTCCAGTGCTTATTACGTACAACACAGTTATTGATGGGCTTGCCAAGGTGGGGAACACAGAACATGCGGTAAAGCTCCTAGGGGAAATGCTGTCAAAGGGTCTCCAACCTGATATAATTACTTACTCCTCCCTAGTGGCTGGGCTTAGTAGAGAAGGAAAGGTTGAAGAAGCACTGAAGTTCTTTAATGAACTAGAAGGATTGAATATAAGACCTAATGCAATTACCTACAACTCCATCATCTTAGGGCTTTGCAGGGCTCATCAAACTGACCGTGCTATTGATTTTCTGGCATACATGGTATCTAAGGGTTGTAAGCCCACAGAAGCTACTTACACCATTCTTGTTGAAGGTGTAGCTTGTGAAGGTCTGGCAAAAGAGGCATTGGAATTACTGAATGAACTATGTATAAGAGGTGTTGTCAAGAAAAGCTCAGTGCAGAATGTGGTTGTCAAGATGTAAGGGGGATTACACATTCTCTTGGGAGCTAGACTGGTGGTGAGTAGCATATACAATCTCCTACTTATAGAATTTCATCTATTCACCATTTGTAACAATGGAAGTTTCTGAAATATTTACTTACAAACCCCCCCACCCCCTCCCTTGCTAGGTCCTACATGTAGTAGCCTAAAAATAGAAAACATGTAGCCTTGTTCTGTTGCTCATTTTTGTAAGCCTTACATGAAACACCCCACTTTCTTCTCTGTTTGTAATGATTGCAGTAATGCAGTTCATGGATGATAGATGCTCATTTCAAATTTACTTTATCCAGTTACTTGCTTTTAACTTAATGAATGTGTTACATTCTGATCAAGGTACTACTTTTGCTGTACTTATGCAAGAACGCCTTGTGATATTTGCGCCAAATATTGAATTGAAATTATTCGTTCTTATTATTCCATTCATGCAAACTTTCAGTTCACTGATCTACCTGAATTCCAATATTATCCTTGAAACAATTGTTCTGCAGTACTTTGATTGCTCTAAATTAGTTACTCCATTTTGTTTAATTGCATCTTTGATTGATGGAAGTACTGCATATTTGTCTAGTCCGATTTCTGTCCATGCCTTTATGTTGTATAGCGTACAAATGAGTGATTATTTCTGTATTAGCTCTTATGAAAAGCAGCTTTAAAAACAAAAGTTAATCAGTAGGCAGACTTTTGTTTAAGATCAGATTGCCGTACTCTGGTCTGGTGCAATCCCTACTGTAGGTCTGAACATGCTTGCCCAGGGGGTACCTGTGGGTGGCCATAACGTAGAAATGAGCTATTTCTTAATTTCGGCATTGTTCACAGAAGATGGTGTTAGGATGAGTTGAGAGAGGTCTCAGTACAATCAGAGAGCTTAGAGTACACAGCATTAGAAAGAACGAACAGAAAGGGAAAGCACTCAACCAACATGAGTTCCCGTAGACTATCCTTGACACCAATAGTTTGCTATACCTTTGATGCAAGTGGTGGCAGAGGTACAGATTACGCTGTTTGAGACTCTTGCTTTCTCCTAGGCGGACTTATTTTTATGGTAATTATTATGGTACTATGACCTTATATTTGTATGATTTATATCTGTATGTTGTTGCTTGTTTTCAAGGATATCTCATCCCTTGGCGCAGTTTGTGCTTTTATTGAAAAAATTAGATAGTTTCACTTTCAAGTACAAACTACAAACCTTCCGTATAATAAGCTGTCAGCTTCTAGCCTCTAGTCCTCTACCCTCTTTCAACATTAAACAACAGCTTTTCATTTAGATACCCTCTTTTTTGTGCAAACTGAAGATCAATACTATAATAGGGTAGATGTTATAGCTATGGTCAGGAAACCGAAGTGTAACTTAGGGACATTCCCTATTTCCCTTAATCAGCCTCTGGAAATGTGCTGATCACTTTGTGGAGTTACGAGTACGTTCTTCTGTATCTTCCATGAAAGCTTGCCACACCCACACCCCCGGGTAGCATCAGGGTATTTCAAATACAAATGGTTGATCGTCTCTTCCTGCTGATTACATAGGACTAATCTGTTTATCAGGTCATGCATGGCCAATTGGGCTACTCCTAGTCCCATTCAAACTATTATTGACTGTAAAATTACAGAATCACAAAAAAATTCTTATACTGAACAAAATGGTGGAAAAAGGTTTCCTTCTTGTGCGTGAGTTCTTCTTTTGGGAAAAAACTGGCTAGAAAGGTTGAACTGTAATCATACCAAACCCTATAGAAAGATAAATGTTAGGGTATGATCATACTTTCTTAGTTTGTTATGTGGCATAATGAAGGGGATGGGCACAGTCGTGAACCTGGACACCTGGTGGCTGGATGACTTGGAATAAAGCTACCGTAGATGATAGTTGTCAGGGTCTGATATTGGTTTTCAGACATTATTATCTTGTGCATGTAGTATTCATTGTTAATGGCATCATGCCATCAAGTTCAAAAGCAGTTATAGGAGGGAGTTGGATCTCATTGCTGAGATACGAGAATGAAGTTTGATAGATGACAAAATTGTCACAAAAATTGACAAACAGGGTTCATCATAAGGAGACAATGGGCTGAGGAGCTGAATAAAAGGTGTCATGGAAGTAATATTTTAGCAGGGTTCTTCTATTCAACTTCGTGAATGAACTGCTACTCAGTCATAGTGTTGGTATTGGTCTATACTCATAGTTAGGAGCCTGATCAGGTTTCCATGATGTTGCCAGCTTAGTATAAGACAAGAAGTGGGACAAGTTTTTAGAGTTGTTCTGATTCCATTTATTTAAACCATGTTTTATAATGATAAATCATTAGATTAATAATAACAATTAGAAAATAATGACATATTAGCTAGTAGTTTAATGCAAATTGTTTCTCTTCTTCCTCCTATGCTTCTGCAATTCCCACACTGAAAGTCAACAAACACCATTTTTCTACTACTTCTTGCCGATCATGGTACAATCTTCCAGATATTTGTCATAGGAGTTGATCATTGAAAATTCGATAATCAGTTTAAAAAACAGCGGGAAATCAGTTACAAGGTATTTGGTGGCAGACAGTCAGATTCTGGTTTTGAAGATGAGTGGATGATGGGATTATTTAACTGGACAAAGGTGGCAGGATGTTGTCTGCTAGGCTTCCTCTTTGTACTACTTTCTCGAACTAAATCTATAATTGCACAAGAAGGTATGTAAAACTATGAATACGAAGTTCATTCGTTTCTTGATGAAAGATGATTAACTAACAAATAGTTATAAGCGCAAGAATCTGCCATTATACATAATAATCTCAAAGTACTGTCCATTTTTGTTCCTTAATTTCCATGCCACACAGCTAAATAGCTAATCTTGTCTACCTTCTTTCTACGTCGTCACAATAATTTTCTTTAGTTTTTCGCAAAAATTGGTGTGACTTAAATAACACCAGAAAATATAGACAGAGGAAAACTTTGGTTAGTAAAAGATTCAAAGAAAGTTGAAATCTCTGTCACACCCAAGGTCAAACACATACATGCTTGAGATAAGTAAATCTAAGTTATATATCAAGGGTTTACTTGTGTGAAAACTCATATACTATTGTAAGCCAGACTTGGATCTATAATTGGACATATATAATGAAGTAGGCAAGGATTGCTACAGGGTATAATTAAATCCCTTAACTCATGCAGGTTTTGTAAGTTTACAGTGCTGTTCTCCATCAAGTTATACTGACCCTATCACACAAATAAGTTGGATCTCAGATAATGATTTCCAGAATGATGGAAAATGCCAAATGATCTCTACCCAAGAGGCGAGGGACTCTACCTATAAACTAGCACGAGTTTTTGGCGATGACTCAAGACAAAAATGGTGTTACAATTTGCCTACAGTTAACAATCAAATATATTTGGTAAGAGGTACATTTATCCATGGCAGCTATTTGGATATCACTCCAGATACCTTCTTCGACGTCACCTATGGTGCAACAACACTTAGACGAGTCTATTCTTCCGTTGATACATTGGAAGTGGAAGGCATTTTTCGAGCTACTAATAACTATATGCATTTCTGCATTGTAAGGAGAAATGGCACTCCTTACATATCCAAACTTGAAATGAGGCCTTCCAGGGTTTTGGATTACTCTAACACTGATCCATCTAGTGTTTTGAAGGTTATTAGTAGGGTAGACCTTGGAAACTCTGAAGGAGTTGTCAGGTATGCTTCCATAAATCTGCACTCCAATGTTTTCTTATTCTTTTTTACCATTTAGCGCGTATATAATACTGTTACTGTCATGACTAATTGCAGGTACCCAGATGATGTAAATGATCGAATATGGAGCGCAAATGCAAGTTTAATTCAAAATGCAAGATTATTGTCCAATGTAAACATCAGTGTCAATGGTGCGAACACGACTGTTCCACTCAAAGTATTACAGACTGCAGTGACTAAATCCGAACGACTAGAGTTTATACACAATGATCTTGACGAGCGCGATACCACCTATCTCATTTACCTCTATTTCCTAGAGCTCAATGCTTCTGTTGAAACCGGGCAAAGGGTGTTTCACATATTTGTAAATGGAGAACAAATGTTTGAGAAGTTTGACATACTAGGAAACAACACTACCTCAAACTATAAAGAAGTTGCATTGAACATTACTGCAAATGGAGTTCTGAATGTGTCCTTAATCAAAGTTGAAGATGATGTGTTAGGACCTATTTTAAATGCTTATGAGATCTTGGAAGTTCAAAAGTTGGTAACAGGAACTTTACAAAAAGATGGTAATCTGAATCTCTCTCTCTCTCTCATGTCTCTAATTTGAATTCCAATTCCATAAATGTAAAACCTGAATCTGGAACTGGGTTTGCCATAATCAGAACTGCTAACCATTTGTGTTGTTTTGGTTGCTTTCTTCAGTTGAAGCAATTGTGAAGTTGAGAGATGAACTGTTGGTTAAAAACAAAGGAAATAAAGTTTTGGGAGGTTGGTCTGGTGACCCATGTCTTCCTCTTCCTTGGGAATGTCTCTTCTGTCATCCCATTTCTCATGAATCCTCTGTCATCACTCAACTGTAAGCTCTCCCTCTCTCTCTCAAAGAAGAAATGGGTGTTTTTGTTTTCATTGGAATAATCTTCTTCTTGCTTTGTATGTTTAGGGATCTTTCATCAAAGGGTCTTCAAGGCAGATTTCCACCCAGCATCATTGAGTTGACTCACCTAAATTATTTGTATGATACTCTATTCCCTCCTCTTCCTGCCCTTTTTCTTGTTGATTGGATTTGTGATAAATTTATTTACTACTTGTATTTGTTTTGCAGGAATTTGAGCTTCAATTATCTCACCGGGAGCATCCCGCCATTTCCGCTTTCTTCCATGTTGATGTTAATGTAAAAATTTCTTCACTTAGCTTGTTCTTACACGATGATTAATTAGTATTAATTTGTGAGATACATCATGATTAAAATTTTGCATTTGAATCTTACATAATTGTTGAAACTTACTTTATGTCACATTAAGGGAAAATAACCTGCAAAAAGAAGAGTGTCGATGATATGAAGGGAAATTAGTACAGTTGTTATAGGAAATTTGAAACAGCTTAGCATCAGTCACATCTGAGTAGTAAGAATATTCATTCAGGTTTATGGGAAATCGATGGTTGATGATCAGATGATTTTAGATGGTGTTTGATATTATGATGAAATATCAAACTTTTTCCTTTATCTAGTTTACAAAACCTATCCTACCCCCTTTCTTCTTAATTGATGCCATTGTTCGATTACTAGCCTATATTAATATATCATTTGCTACCTTGGTTTCCAAAACAGGGATGTCAGTCATAACAATCTGAACGGACCACTTCCAGAATCTCTTGCATCTCTACCCAAATTATCAAGATTGTAAGTTCTCTTCTTGATATTGTACTAACATTATGTACTGATTAAGTTTTGGTCTGGGAACCTGCTCATTTGAATGTGTATGTGCGGTCCTTAGGGATTTTGGTTGCAACCCTCATTTTGGGAACAATGTTCCTTCCAGATTATCAAACCGGCCGAATCTTACGACAGAGTATGCATGCTTTACCTGAATAATGTGAAGAACTAAAAGAAACAATTATATTTGCATTCCCCTATATATCATTTAGGTATATAATATGCTCCTTTTACCTCCACATTTCAGTTCTGGAATTTGTGCAAACCCAAGCCCTTCACGTTCAAGACGACAGCTTGTTATAGGATGTGTTGTAGGTGGGTCCCTGTTATTCACTGTTGCAGTTGGAGCCATCTTCATGTATATTTATGGACGACGAATGTTGATTCAGAGGAGACTAGATGACCGGCATATTATGAAGAGTGAGTTTACCTATCATTTTACTTATTTTTTTGGATATAATAAAGGTAATTACAGGTTATTTAGGATATAATTTCTAGCTTTTGTCAATTCATTCTATATATACGAATGTTGATTAATGAAGTTCTTAAAAATTGAAAATAGAGTGGTGGCTCTTGAGCTTTGAAGTTTGAGTCTCCACTCTCCAGAAGTCCAGAGCTTAGAATTAGCCTTTATTTTTTTGCCCTCTTTGTGTAATCTCAGCTATACTAGTATTTTCACTCTCAATCAATGCATGTACAAAATACAGGTGCAGTTTTTTCTTTACCCAGCAATGACGACCTCGGTTTCAAGTCAATATCCATACAGGCATTTACTCTTGAATGCATTGAAATTGCCACCCACAAGTATAAAACCTTGATAGGAGAAGGTGGATTCGGATCTGTTTACCGTGGCACTCTCACTGATGGACACGAAGTGGCTGTAAAGGTTCGATCAGCAACTTCAACTCAGGGAACTCGTGAGTTTGAGAATGAGGTAACACAGCTAGCAGATCACTTCCCTGTGTAATTAATTTATTTGTGGCAAGTTTAACACTTTCTAGTTTCTACTGAAGAAGAAAGCTGATAGGAAAATTCTAGGAATCTTCAGTCACAAATCTGACCTTGACGTTGTTTTTTCGCGATGTATGGCGTGCAGATTTCAAGTTACGGTCTGTCTATTTTTTTTTCCCTTGTGTGTTTGAACAATTGACTGCATTATGAGTCTTTCCAATGTGCGACGTTACTTTTTTCGCGAAGTCGTTTTGTATGGCGTGCAGATTTCAAGTTACGGTCTTTTTTTTTTTTTCCCCTTGTGTGTTTAAACAATTGACTGCATTATGAGTCTTTCCAATGTGTTATACTGGAATGCTACATTCTGGAAAACGATCACTAGCCATGTTTTGACATCATATAACATTTCAAACAGCTGTTAGTATTTTCTATGATTTATATAGTTCGTTTATATGAAAATCATCAACTATTGAGCAGAAGTTCAATTCTGCTTGTATTTTACCAAGCATTATGTTGTCTATGCGGGACAAATTCATGAATATGGATCTGGCGAATTCTCATCTGCAAGTTGAATCCTCATGTTTTCATTCAAGCGTGCGGGTCTTTTACATTAACCTCTTGAAGAATATGACATTTTTTTATTTACTTGTCATACAGCTAAATCTTCTGTCAGCTATGTGGCATGAGAATTTGGTTCCCCTTATTGGATACTGTTGCGAAAGTGATCAACAAATTCTTGTCTATCCCTTCATGTCTAATGGATCTCTTCAAGATCGTCTTTACGGTATACTTTTTTGAAATCTCAGAAGTTATTCGAAGGCTAGAATTTTTTATTTGAATTAATGGATCAGTAAATCCTCGAAGTTATTTTATAATTTTCATTTGTTACTTATAGGTGAAGCTGCAAAAAGGAAAATATTAGACTGGCCAACAAGACTCTCCATTGCTCTTGGTGCTGCACGAGGCAAGTGCACCTTTTATCTTTTATTTTTTATTTTTCATTTTTCAGCCTCATTTACCTTTTAAAATTAACAGAAAAGTTCAACAAAATAATTGATTTCATCTACACACACATGATAACATTACACCTTCGTCTTGCTCCTTTGACTTTTAGATATGGACCGGATTAGTGAAGGGTAGGTAGCCTACATAGTTGTACTATTTTCCGCATATTTACTCACATAGCACCCTATTGGCAACAGCGGCTTCATTTTATCCAACCTGGTCCAAGAGGCATTTAGCTCAGCTCTAGCCTCTAGATATGAGTCCAATAAACCTTACGATAATGGAGCTTGGTCTAGTCTTGATTTTGCCACCCTGCTTCCCAGTCAAAACATGAAATTTTTTAATTATAAGACTTAGCCATCATGCCTTGCTAATTTTCAGTGAACTTTTGTGCTTACCATGTTTAATGCAACTCTGAAATCAATCCACAAAGTCAAAAGGAGCCTGAATTTTTGAGACAAGTAGAGAAGCTTAACTTAATTCTAATATTCTTCAGGTCTTCTGTATCTGCACACATTTGCTGGACGCTGTATCATACATAGGGATGTTAAGTCGAGCAACATTCTTCTGGATCATAGGATGACTGCTAAGGTAGCAGATTTTGGCTTTTCCAAATATGCACCCCAAGAAGGGGATAGTAATGCTTCTCTGGAAGTAAGAGGCACAGCTGGATACCTGGATCCAGAGTAAGTTCAAATATGTATTTTTCTTATTCGCATTTATAAATTTTCAGTAAGACTTTTTGAGGAACCCAATGTTTTTGACACTATCTATAGACTATAGTTATTAGAGAAACTAAACGCATAAATATTTTCACAGTCCAGACACATCAATGTCGTCCATTATGGTTTATTTATTTAGGTTCATATATTGTTTTCTTCTCATTCAATAGGTTCAAATGGAATAATCAACATATAAAAATTTCCTATACTGCTACCTTACAATAAGCCAACTGAAATGCTTGTATCATTTATTAATCCAAAGTAACCACAACTTGAATTTGGAACTATTAACCCAGATGTGAGTTATGAATATGCATCACAGGTACTATTCAACACAGCATTTATCTGCGAAAAGTGATGTTTTTAGCTTTGGTGTGGTACTTCTGGAAATTATTAGCGGCCGAGAGCCACTTGATATACATAGACCCCGCAATGAGTGGAGCTTAGTCGAATGGGTAAGATCCAATTAATTTTTCTCTACTACCTTATGATATTTTGTATTTTATTACCAAAGTAAGTACAGATACAATGTGTAAACTACACCTAGATTAGAGTGTTTTTCTCAGTGTTCGCATGTTATAGATATTCTTCACAAGAAAACTAAACGACTCTATTTTTTAATCCAAAAAATGAAAATCATGAAATCAATTAACTTGATTTTCTGTGTTTCTAGGTCTTCAAAATCAACTTGTTTCTCCATAGTTCTTTGGTTACGTTCTTTCATTATGTTCTAGAGCTATAAAATGGTCTGAACTTGTGGTCTGCTTTCTTAAAGACACTTGTGTCCAAAAATGGGTATCAGTTGTAAACACTAAATCCTGGATTTGAACATACACTTGTAGATTTGGTTGTGCATGAACTTTGGGCCCTTCTTCATCTTTAGAAAGGAGTAGAAGAAAAAATATTGTTCTCATGTGCTATTCTTTATTCTAAATGAGGTGCAAGTAACCATTACATTGACGACTTTGTGACTGCTAAACTTTGAGAGACCTTGTCCACATTCATAACATTTGTACCTGCACGTGCATACATTTTGCTAGTATCTTTCCTTTTTTACTGTCTTTTCACTTGAATCATCAACACATTCATATTTGGCTACAACGGGGACGTAAATGTTGACAAACATATTTGAGGTACCATGATGATCCTTGACATACAATGCCTAAATGCAGAAACATCTTTTGTCCTAACTCCTAACACACATCATTTTGGCTCTATTTTGAAAAAAAAATTGGCTTGCATCAAACAAATAGCACGTCAACTACCCAGGCCAGTAGCGGTGAAGGATCAATAACCACTCTTCCTACAGAATCTATTTTAACAGAAATATCTCCAAAACAAAAGGTGACTGCCTGACATGTCAGGAGGTCATCCAGACTTGCACACATACTAGGAAAATTTCCAAATCAACTGCATTCGTTATCAAGATGGCTGCATACGTTAAACTATTTGAGAGTCCAAACACCTAACCTCAACAATGCTACTTCTGTATACTGGACTGAGCCAAAACTTAACATGCTAATGACTTCAGCAGTCTAACATTCTAGGGTGATAAGAAGCCTCTTACTATGGTCTGAATATTGTAACAACGCTATCAAGCTTGTTAATAATGTGAGAAGACTAATACATATAACAAGCTACTTTCTATATGCAGGCTAAACCACTCGTTAGGGATTCAAAAATGGATGAAATTGTAGATCCTAGCATTAAGGCTGGTTATCATGCAGAAACAATGTGGAGGGTGGTTGAGGTGGCGCTGGCATGCATTGAGCCCTTCTCTGCCTACAGACCATGTATGGCAGACATTGTAAGGGAGCTGGAGGATGCACTGATCATAGAGAACAATGCGTCTGAATACATGAAGTCTATAGACAGCTTTGGAGGTTCCAATCGGTACCCTTCTATTGATAAGAAGATTGCACTTGCTGCGACTCCTACTCCAACGGAACCGTCTCCCATAATCTCACAAGCCTTGCCTCCTCCCCAACCAAGATAGGTAGGATATTAGATAGATTAATGGATAGATATATTATACACGTACAACTTCATCTGTTACCACTGGTGGATCCTATGACTACGAAAGCACCATCTCCATTTGGTACTGTGACCTTTTCTCTATTCAATTTCATTGACAGATTGCTAGGATATAATTAACTGTTTTTCTAAAATCTGCAGATTCTATATGTGCTACTAGCGTCGCTCTAGATCTTACCTACTTCTTTTGATTTCCATAGCTATTTTCTTTACCTTTATGAGATATAGTTCCATGGATAGCATTTATGAGATCTTTGAGGTAAATCCCCTTCTAGTCACGACAAATGGAATGAATAAAGTTCTAGATGAGCTAGAACTGAGAGGCTGAAGTAGAATGCGTGTGAAATCCTTCAAGTTTACTATGGACCCCTGTACCATTTTGTAAAAGTAATATTTTCATTAAAATGCCCCTTCAAGCCCAGATACATCGAAGTTGCACACTCAATCCCATCACTTCAAGAGACTCAGCCATGCATCTGTAGGGCAAGGTACGCAAAATTGTTACAGAAAGAGAAAAGAAATATCTGAAGATGTTCTGTAAATATAGGTATACAGATGCGTTATTAAGTATGCTTTGGAATTTTGGCTTAAATATCCTGTAAGTTACCATGGGACTGAGCTCACGAGATATAGTAATACGAAGAAGGAACAGTCATAATTTTACTTGTGGAGGGCTTGTATTTAAAATACAAGTCAAGGTGTATATTTTGCGAATACCACTCAACATTAATTTGTATTTAAGTTTTCGTTATGTTTTTTATCCTTTTTATTATTAATTTAAGATGTCTTTTTAGATAATTCAGTCTCTGATATACCATTACATACTCTGTGGCAGAACGTAAAGTTTTGCATTACAGTTTGTTCCCTGCCATTGAGTCATCAGTATATTTATCTGTGACAAAGGGGATGTGCTTTGCCCATACTTCATAGTCCAGGGGTGCAACTTGAGGGGAGTTGTTTAATGGAGTGGAAATATTCCAAGTGTATATATGCATCTCTGCAAGAAATTGTGCTATATATTCTGACCAATGTACCCAGAGACTGGATTTATGTACCCTTGGCCATATTCGAAAGAAGCACTTGTGAGTTGTGATGTAAGTAAACTGGAGCAATTATCCAAGAGGTGATATACTGACAGTGGGCAAAATCACAACAGACAGAGAACAATCAATCTTATCAATGAATATTCCATTTCAAAGGCAATAAAGCCATACATTGTAAATATCGTCTACTATTACATAAAGTCTGAGCAGATTGTAGCACGCGGAGCCTATCAACGTGGCTCTTTCACCACTCGGAACTCTTAACATTTATGTTCCCTCCTTTGTTGAATGTTATAGGCTATCCAATACAATTGAATTCCGAGAAGAACTAAATGTTGTTTATGACAACCAACTTGTCACGAAAAGACAATAATAACAATTAACAACCATTCATGACAATGAAATTTTTATTTTGACCATTTATGACAATATATTCTGGCTCTATTTTTGAAGTAGAATTTTCTTGCATCAAACAACTAGTCAAGTACCCAGTAGCGGTGAAGGATCAACTGCATTCGTTTATCAAAACGCATGCATTGAGCCCTTCTCTGCCTACAGACCATGTATGGCAGACATTGTAAGGGAGCTGGAGGATGCACTGATCATAGAAAACAATGCGTCAGAATACATGAAGTCTATAGACAGCTTTAGAGGTTCCAATCGGTACCCTTCTATAGATAAGAAGGTTGCACTTGCTGCGACTCCTACTCCAACAGAACCATCTCCCATCATCTCACAAGCCTTGCCTCCTCCACAACCAAGATAGGTAGGATATTAGATAGTTTAATAGATAGATATATTATACACACACGTACAACTTCATCTGTTACCACTGGTGGATCCTATGACTACATTGCAATGAAGCACCATCTCCATTTTGATATTGTGGCTTTTTCTTTATTCAATTTCTTTGACAGACTGCTAGGATATAATTAACTGTTTTTATAAAATCTGCAGATTCTATAAGTGCTGCATCGCTCTAGATCTTACCTACTTCTTTGATTTCCATAGCTATTTTCTTTACCTAGCTATATGAGATATAGTTCCATGGCTAGCATTTATGAGATCTTTGAGGTAAAGCCCCTTCCAGTCACGACAAACGGCATGCAAATTCTATATGAGAAGGCTGTAGTAGAATGCGTGTGAAATCCTTTGAGTTTACTATGGACCCCTGTACCATTTTGTATGTAAAAGGAATATTTTCATTAAAATGTATCTTCAAGCCCAGATACATCGAAGTTGCACGTCTGAACTCCAGAGTATGCTCAACATAAATTTGACCGCGGTTTTTCATCCTTTTTATATATTTTTAATTTAAGATGCATTTCTGTGACTAAACATAAACTTTTGCATAACAGTTTGCTACCTGCTGTTGAGTCATCAGTATATTTTATCCGTGACAAAGGGGATGATGTGCAAGAAATTGTACTATTATCATTCCTTTATGCTACTGAATATTTGAGGTTTCCGTGGATCAAATACGATGGAGTTTTCTTTACCCAAGACAAACAAAAAAGGTATTATGAGTTTCGATCTGAAAAATTATCTTTGCATAAACCTGTTTTATATATCTTCTGAGAAATATATAATGTACCTAGAGCTAGACTGGATTTATGTACCCTTGACCAAATGAAAGAAGCACTTGTGAGTTGTGATGTTAGTAAAATGGAGCAATTATCCTAGAGGTGATATACTGAGTACTGACAGTGGGTAAAATCACAACAGACAGAAAACAATCAAACTTATCAATGAATATTCATTCCAATTCCAAGGCAATAAAGCCATACATTGTAAAGATCGTCTACTATTATGTAAAGTCGGAGCAGATTGTAGCACAAGGAGCCTATCCACGTGGCTCTTTCCCCACTCGAAACTATAACATATTTCTGTTCCCTCGCCTTTGTTGACTGTCATAGGATATCCGATACAACTGAATTCCGGGATTCACCTGCGCTGCTAGTAATAAGATTATATCTTTATAAGAGCTAGTACAGCTTCAACATCATGAAACCTTGGTAAAATTAGAGTACATCTTCACAGACAATAGCACCATGTAAATTCACATGCTATTAACTGCAACAATGCTTGGTATGTAGGCTTTTGCTTCATAAGTCTGTATACCTTTGATGCGACGACTAGTTCTATATTTGGGATTATACAAAATTAAATTGCCCCAGATATTGGAATTCATCAGAATGGAACCTTCCTTTGTCGTGCATAATACAACACCTGAGACGTTAAAAACAGTTAAGTCTTCTGGTTTTTTAATATTGAACGCTTTAGTCCATGACTCTCTTACTCCATAGTTGTTCATCACCCACAGATCAAAACTGTTGCCCATATGATCTTTAGCATGAAAGATACAAAGCTTCTGTTGATATTCATTTACCATCCAATCACAACTTTCTTTATTATGCAAAACTAAATCAGGCAATGGCAACTCTTGGAACTTTTCACTTGATATTTCAAAAGCCAAAAGTACATGCTTTATCTCAACGTCAGTTATTGCTTTCCAATGAAGTGAAGCATTGACAAGTTGTCCGGTGAGTTCAGAGAAAGTGAATGCATAAGGGATGTCTTGCAGTCTTCTCCATGAGTTGTTGTGTAGTGAATAAATAGCAACTGCAGAACTAAATTGGTTGTCCTTCTTCCTAGTAAGCTCCTTAAGTTGTAGAACCAGATAATCATTAGCAATAGAATTGTAACCAAAGCCATAGCAAGAAGTCTTTTGAAACGAACAATGCATACGTATTTTCTTGAAATCTGTATTAGTGCATGGATTCCATATGTATAAATGTGAACCAGGATAACCTCCAGTGCATACGAGTCCATTGCAGGTACTCAAATAAATGCGGTTATAGTCAGAAAAGGCATGTCTTAATCTTGAATGACGACCATTGAGTAATTTAAGTCGACCAGTTTTTTGATAATCTAATGAGTAGATACAGCTGCTGATCCGTCCTGTATTAGGAGGACTTGTTAGTATGATTTTATGGTGATGATCAGAAGATTGTTGTTGTATTATTTGAGAACGAGCCAAGTGCATGTTGATAAAAATAGTATCCTTATGAATCAAGTTGTTCCATGATTTAGATACAGACTTGAATCTCATCAAAGACTTGGCAGGTAATCTTGAAAGTATGTCAAACATAATTTCTTCTGGAAGCATATCTGATAGGATGACGACTTCTTCTTCTTCTTGTTGTTGTTGTTTATGATGATCATCATCTTTTACAGATATTCTTCTTCTTTTCTTCTTGTTTAGGTAGACTGCCATGATTGATACGATGAGGCCGGGCTACTCACTTTCAAGTTTCAATTCTCTCTTCTTAATTTATTTATTTCATCAGGCATAGGTTTTCCTTTTCTGAATCCAAATCCAATACCAATACCGAAGAAGTTTTCAGTTCCAATTCTGAAGGCCCAAGTCTTTTGATCCAGAAAAACTCTGGGCCTGTTTACTTCTGGAAAATTCAGCCAGTAATCTTATTAGTATTTTGGAATAATCTTAGGAGCCGGCTATTGCCAAGATAATATTTGCTATTGCAAAGGTGTATTTTCATTCTAGACTTATTTGCCCTTGCAATATATAATATGCTATAGATAGAATTTTATATATCTATAATAGACAATTATATCCTCAACCTTGTATGGAAAGTTGGAAACGGCCTATGATTATCTCTTGGCGCAATGGAAGATGATGAACCAAGCATAATAGATTTAGTTGATTTTTCAATTGAAGAAGAAAACACTTTGAGTACATAGTGTACTCTAAGAGTCTAAGAGTGACAAGATGTCACAGCTTGACAGTAAGATAACATAAGATTAATATACGACATGTAACTTTCAAGATCTTAAACCTTAGTAATAAGTCTCTCAACTGTTGAGACTTGAGAGTCCATTGTGCAGGAACACCTAAACGTATATTTTGAATTTCGATGGGACATCATATTTCCACACCAAATTTAGGTAGAAAATTTCATTATGCTTCAACCTGTTCTCTCGAGTTCGATCTTCTGGGTGCCTACAAATTAAAATTTTAACTGAAAAAGTCTCCTATTGGAGGCCTTCCAGTCTTCCTCTAGCAAGCATCCTTCGCATTGCTAAGTTTATATGCATTCAATAAATTGATAAGTTCATTATATGTAGGTTGCTCTTAGTCGTCTCTTAGATGAAGATCCTACTGGATTTGGTTTACGTTGTTTTAATGAAAACAATTCTATATAAATCACGAAATCTACTTGAAAGAGGAATATTAATGTGGTGTTCCAACAGAAGCAAAAATAATTAATTAAGAATTGATGCCAAAAGAATTTTAAAAAACTACAAATTGGGAAAATAAAAATTATTTCCCTATCTGTGAATTTAAATTTGGAATTTCATTAATTGAGGGAAAATCTGTTTAAATTATGAAAACTGTAATAATATTATTGAGGGCAAATTAGTCTAATATAAAATTTCACCTTTGCAATAGCAAATATTAGCTTGGCAATAGCCGGATCCATAATCTTATTATAAGGTTTATGTAAAACATGCGCTTCATTATTTTCTCTCGTCACTATTTTGTTGAATTTCTAAGTTTGAAAAAAAGCCAACCTAGTTAAAATAGAGAGCCTAATTAGGGTTTGGACATTAAACTTTTTTTTATTAGGCTTTGGACACCCTTAGCGAGTCAAACTCGGTTGGGTTACTAATTTAAAAAAAATGGCAGAAGTGCCCATCACGTGAAAACCATGTGATATATAAGTTGTGGGATTTAAAGTGCCACGTTTCGTTCTAACAGTGCTCAGATCTGTTGTAATCATCGATTTATTATAACACTAATCTCGAGACAACAAACTCATCTTCTCTATCTCTCTAGTATCAGTAATGTTATGAATCTCCAACACATCAAAATTATCATATCTTTTATAACATTAAAATTATATCTTTTCTAATATTGATGTTCATGCACCACCTAATAAAGTATGAAGTACCACTGCAGCATTCTTCTCAAGAAGACCCAGAAAGCGGATCTCTGCTATAAGAACTATAGCAGCAATAAGAGGCATTAAATTGACCATTCTTCTTATTATTTGATGATGACGACGAAGAAGAAGCCCACCACTAGTACCATTAGCAATAATAATACCTTCTTAGGTCGTTCAGATTCGTTGAGTTGTTTCCTCGATTCTAGTAGTACACCCATCAACGTTCTTCCCTCTCTCTCTCTCTCTTCAATTCAATTTCAATCTTATAAGAGGTTTTGTTCCTCTTGCACTGATCAAAAGAAGCTCAAGAGTATGTACATCTTGAAATTGAAGCTGAATTTGAAATTTCCCCTTTACATAAATTTTTCCCCAATTTTTGTTGATTGTTTTTTTTTTTTCATTTGTAGAATTTCCTCTGGTCCAAACCAAAATCTTTGATTTTTTTCGAATTCAGAGGCCTTCAGAACCAACTCAGTAGTCAATTAAAGGTAGGTAGTCTGAAATCTGAATTAGGTTTTGTATTTGTTTAATTTGATTTCTATTGGAATTGATTATGTTACATTTCCAGATACAAGAAAGAGGTAAAAGTGTCAACTTGTATCTAATAATAAGAAAAAGAAACTGTTGCCATTTATCCTAATTTGAAGACCCACAGAGGAGATTGGAGCAGAGCGACAACAACGACCACAACCCAAATAGGTTTTGAAAGGGTGGTTTAAAAGATCAAAATTTTTTTTGAAAAAGTTTAATGTTTTTTCACGTGATTTTAATTAGGGGTAATTTTGGTAGTGCAGAATAATATTTTGTTCAACTCGGTTTCGATTCAACTCAAATCGTGACTCAACCGATTTGGGTGTCCAAAGCCTAATAAATGGAAGTTTTATGTCCAAACCCTAATTAGGCTTATTAATGTATGTCCAAATTCTAAATACTCCATAAATTAATAATATAAGACTTATGTATGTATGTATGTACTAGATTCCTCTACTTTTGTTGTGTGGCCTCTTATCCTACATTCCTACTTTAATTGACAGAGGTTTTGGATGAGAATGGGACCTATAAGGTGTTGATGATGAGATCAGAGCTGAGATCCCCCTTAACATTTCACATGCGCTTGTGAATAAAGTAAAAGAGGAATTCTTTATCAACAACTTTGATTGGTTTGGCCGTTTGGGTGTTTGATTTCACCTTATGTTTAGTCAAACCACCACCAAACTAGAATATTAATTGAAGGTGCACTTGCACAGTTACATCACCACCACCACCATCATTCACTACCAATAACCACATCATAGATGAATTCAGAAGTCAGCTGTATTACCTTAAACAACCATTGAAGAGAAGGATGGAAAAAAGAAGATACATATATATATACAAATAAACTCAATAGCAGAACTTAGCAAATCAGCCAAGTTATATATATTGAATCAAATGAAAAGAAAACAAGTAGAAAGCTAGACTTGTTGGGAAATCAAACCACGAAGCAAAGCAGAGATAAAGCTCTAATATTACTTCATCATATCACATCTTAAAGTTCAAAACATATATGAACATATAACTCAATCTAGCTAATTAGCTATCATCCTCAATTCTCTTACTTTCTTGGTAACATTCTTGAAGGGTCAGCGTAGCGCGCTGAGAAAGATCTTGGGAGATTATCAGGTTCAGTCCATGCAGTTCCTTGATCGAAATTCTGAGAATAAGTATAAGCATCATAAGGAACTTGAACTGGAGCTGAAGAATAAAACATTTTTCTCTGTTCCTTCTTAAATTTTCTCCAGAACAATTTCCATCCTGCCTTATTATTGGATTGTCCGATGACTGATAAATTATTGGATGTTGCAAGCTCATCGTACTCGTTTTCGTTGTATCTTTGCCCACATCTAAGACTTCTTCTGCCTGATTCAAACCAGTTTCCAATATCCATAGCAACACAAGAACATACACAAGCTCCTTTCTCTTCCTGAAGATTTGGACCCCAGTTCATTACATCCCTAGCAAGGATGCACTTTGTGACAATGCATGTTATTGTGGTACTAAAATGAACTATATATATAAGCAGAGACTTTTATTACCTAAACAATTATACCTAAATTGACTTAGATATATATGATTTGTGAGAATTGAGATTGTCTAGAGTAGTGGCTATAGCTGAGTTGGATTGGCTGGTCAGTCAGCTTAGATTGGCAGGCTGCTTCAAGACTTTGAAATGCATGTGT
>JABWDY010021978.1:4882-15265 GCA_013358455.1 Thalictrum thalictroides | reverse complement strand
AACCTATTCAAAACCCAAAACCTATTCAAAAGGTCTTTGAAGTCTCGACAAGTAATCCTCCGGTTCAAAGAGAAGAAGCTAAGGCCATGACTACTTTACCCTCAGGAAAATAATACAATAATAAAGTAGGCATGCCAACCGTTGATGACATAGTTAAACATACTAACTCTAGTAATGTCACTTCTAGCTCAAGTAACCCGATAGTTGACGTTGAAAACCCACCTAGTAACATTCACGCGGATAATGTGTCTACTTTTCCAAAAAGATAATTCTACTTCTAAAAACAATGAGAAAGATAAAGAAAAAGAAAAAGAAGTAAGAAAATACATACCTAAAGTCCCTTATCCACATAGACTTTTAGGTCCCAACAAAGAAGAACAATTCAATGAGATAAAGGAAATTTTTAAAAATTTACACATTAATATACATTTTCTCACCGCTCTTAGAAATATGCCTCAACACGCAAAATACTTTAAAGAGTTATGCACCGTTAAAAGGCGAACTAATATTCCTAAGGAAGCGTTTTTCACCGAGCAATTGCCTTCTTTTTTCGAACAAAATAGAATAGTAAAATACAAAGATCCGGGGAGACCAACAATAACTTGTTCACTAGGTGATGGATTTCTAGGTACGGCACTCTTAGATTTGGGAGCTAGTGTGAACTTACTACCTTACTACTTGTACCAAAAACTTGGGTTAAAAGAGATAAAACCGACGAGGATGTCGCTTCAATTAGCCGATCGTAGTGTCATATACCCACGGGGAGTCATGGAGGATGTTTTGGTTAAGGTTGACAAATTCTGCTATCCCGTTGATTTTGTAATCCTTGATACTCAACACTCTATCGATGTTTCTACACCAATTATATTAGGTAGACCTTTCTTAGCTACGGCTAATGCCTTAATAAATTGTAGAAACGATGCTCTTAACTTTTGGAAATCTAAGGATAGAAGTAAACATTTTTAAGATGATATAACAACCTCTAGATACATCCCAATTGGAAGAAGTCTACAACATACAAGATAATAATTGGGAATTTGTCGATGAGGGTGAGGTTAAAACTCTTAATAACAATGTTGAAAACATCTCTTATATCCAAAGTGAAGAAGTTAATAATTCTCTAGAAATTTGTGAAGTTGACACCGAGACAAGTGAAACATTGATTCCCATGCCACCAAGTCTTAGAACTTAAACCCTTACCTTCGGAATTTAAATATGTACACTTAGATGAAGGGGGTAAATATCCTATTATAATATCATCTAGCCTATCACCCGAGCAAGAAAAAAAATTAATCGATGTTATTCAAAAACATCGCTCGACAATCGGGTGGTCCCTTGATGACATAAAAGGTATTGACCACGAGGTTTGCTCTCATGATATCTACATAGAAGAGAACGCTAAAACTTCGAGAGAACCTCAACGACATCTAAATCCCATAATGCAAGATGTGGTAAAGAGTGAAATTCTTAAGTTACTTGATGCCGGAATAGTCTATCCTATCTCCGATAATAAATGGGTTAGTCCAATACATGTGGTTCCTAAGAAAGCCGGTTTCACTGTTTTGAAAGATAAAGAGGATAATTTAATCACAATAAGAGCACCAACTAAGTGGAGAGTGTGTATCGATTATAGGCGTCTAAATCTTGTCACTAGAAGGATCACTTTCCCTTGCCTTTTATGGATCAAATGTTGGAAAGATTGGCCGGACATTCTTTTTATTGTTTCTTAGATGGTTATTCGGGATATAATCAAATTCCTATAGCTCCCGAAGACCAAGAGAAGACAACTTTCACTTGTCCGTTTGGAACTTTTGCCTATAAGAGAATGCCTTTTGGATTATGTAATGCACCCGCAACTTTTCAAAGGTGTGTGTTACACATCTTTAGTGACATGGTTGAAAGATTCATGGAAGTGTTTATGGATAATTTTTCTATTATGGAGAGTCGTTTGACCAATGTCTATCTAATCTTGAGAAAGTTTTCATTCGATGTGAAGAGAAGAATTTAGTCTTGAATTGGAAAAAATGTCATTTTATTGTCACTAAGGGAATAGTCCTTGGACGTGTCATCACACCTAAAGGAATTGAAGTTGATGAACCTAAGCTATTCGTTATATCCTCCCTTCCAATTCCAAAAACTATTAGAGACATTAGAGCTTTTCTTGGTCATGCCGGTTTTTATCGTAGGTTTATTAAGGATTTTTCCAATATAGCCCGCCCGCTCACTAATCTCTTGACAAAAGACACACCTTTTAAGTTTAAGGAGGAATGTGTGTCATCTTTTGAGCAATTAAAAACCTCTTTGACCTCCGCTCCAATAATCCAACCTCCGGATTGGTCTCTTCCGTTTGAATTGATGTGTGATGCTTCAGATTATGCCGTTGGTGCCGTTTTAGGACAAAGGAAAAACAATGTGCCTAGTGTAATTTATTATGCAAGTATGACGCTGAATGATGCTCAACGTAAATATACAACAACCGAGAAGGAAATGTTTGTAAATGTTATATCTTGTGAATTGTGACAAACAAGGGAAAAACGGACATTTAACATGTTATGTTATATAATGAGTCCTTGTATTAGGTCTAATTCTTGGTGTACAAGTGTCCGGAAGGCTTCGGAGCTTAAGACATCAAAATTGGATGTGATCGGTGGCAACCGAGCACAACCGGGAGTCAAGCAGACAGGTCAAGCTAGCCGGTGAAGCAGGCAGCTGAGCAGAACTGGAGTCGACTGATCAACAAGGAAGGATTAAAGCTATAGGGTCAGTCGACTGACCTTTTGAGACATGAACAATGATTTGTGAGTCAGTCGACTGACTGACGGGATACGCTGGTTTTTGGCTCGATTTGGTTCGACTCACTCCCGGTTCACTCGGTCAAAACCCTAGTTAGTCAACTGACTTTGACCAACGGATCTTTTAGGGTTTTGACTATAAAAGCAACATAACAAGAGGATTTCTCTAAGGACGTTTATTTCATCAAGAGCTTTCAAGAGACAAAACCCTAGCCTTTGTAAGAAGCTTCAAGAGAGAAATCTTCATCTTCCTTCCATTCACTCATTTCAATTCTTCCAATCCTAGTGAGTTTGAGTGAATGTTTGTTTATCAGTATTTGATATAAACCCATCGAGTGTTTAATCTTTCTTTCTCTACCATTCTCATTGAGTGAGACTTTCAAGAAAGAAAACCCCTTTCTACCAAAGGTGATTCCTTTGATGTGATTAGTTCTTGTTGAAGACAAGAAAGTTGAAATCCATGAGAAGGAATTCAAGGTGAGGAGTTTTGTGATAAGCTCCTTTCAAATCCTAGTGGATTCTAGGTTAGGGATTTTAGAGGGATTTTAGGGTAAAATCTCTACAACTTTCAAGTTAGATTAAATCAACACTAATGGGAGTAGTGTGGAGTTGTTGGATGTGTTCCTTGGCTTTGGATTTATCTTAATTGTAAGAAGCGACTTGAAGAGTGGACGTAGGAAATCTTGTGCTGAACCACTATACATCTTGTGTCCTTGGTTTGCCTTCTTGTTCTTATTTTATTTCTATATGCTTGGTGGTTGTAGTTATAGATTAATATCATCAACTTACATCTCTAGTTAGTAGTCCTTGAACCGGAAGGTGGGAGTGCCTCTTTCTCTTCCACCAAGTTCTTGGCTACTTGTGATAGTATTGGTGCTTATTAGTCTTAGAATTGTGGTTTCTACAAACCCATATTCATAAAGACAATAACCCAAGGACTAGAGCTTGTTAGTTGTGATTGAATTTTTACTACATACTTTGATCATCCTTTCATGCTTTACTTTTCCTTATATTGTTATCTTGCTTGTTAGTTGGTTGTGACTTGATAGATTTGCTTAGGATTATCATGTTCCGCACTTGTTTATCCTAAGCATATTAGTTATTGTCAGTTTACTCTAAGTAAGTGATAGTTTATCTTTGTGTTGTCTCTTGGGGGTGATCTTTGTTAAGCAATTTTTTTAATAGACTATTCACCCCCCCCCCTAGTGTATTGGACACCATTGTGTAAGGAATATCAATTGGTATCTAAGCTAGGTTGCTCAATCAAGGTTTAAACACCTGAGAAAAAGAACCATACACGATGATGTTCATGATTGGTGGTCATAGTATGAACAAACCCTTTTCTCTTAACAAAAGAAGAAGTTGTTTTGATATCTTTCTAGATCATAGAAGACCTTGTAATGTAAAGCATGATATTTATAAAATAGCTATATTTAATTATGTTCTTGTTTCTGTAAATCTTGTTGTTCTTCCTGACACCATGACTCAAGTTAAAAAGGACTATAAGCATGTTAAACATCATGGCTTGGATGTTGTTAAATGTGATATCTCTTCAAACTGCTTTAATCCTTTAAGTTTCAAATTCACTTGTTCTATTGACTCTATTGATATCTTGACCTTAATGGTTGAGAAGATGGGTAAGTTTTGCAAGAAAAACTGGAATCTTGCCAATTCCCTTTCTGCATTCTTACTAATGTGTCATGAAGATACAACAAGCTTTACTTCGAATTCACAGCATGATCCTGATAATTCAGATACTGATGATACCTCTTTCTCGAGAGCTCTTATGGCAATATCATGTCCTTCACTTGAGTGTGAGACTGCAAGAAGAGAATGTGATAATTCTGAATGTGAACCTGAAGAAGAGGACCTTCAATCAGCCTACAATGAACTTTATGAAGAATTCAAGAAAGCTGTAGAGAAACTTCAAATGAACAGAGTCAGAATTAGAGAAATGTATGACGAGAGTCAGATTCTTCAAAGTGACAGGAAGTAGTTGCAGGATCAAGTTACCAAACTTAATACTCTAGTTCAGTCCCTTTCAGATGAGAAAGAGATTCTAACTCTAGAGTTAAAGAGGATGAAGATCTCCATAGGGAAGACAAAGGTGTCTACTCCATCATCTGAGAATCTATCTCTGGATCACCTCTCTAAGGTTTCTCAGAGTCCTCATGATAAGGCTGAATTAGGATACAGGGCTGTAAAAGGGTTTGGTACATCAACTGCTAAACAGAGATTATATCAACATCGTGGGATATGTACTTGTTTCTTTTGTGGACAGCCTGGTCATATACAGAGATACTGCAGGAAGAGGCTTGCTACTAAAAAGATTGATCAAGAGGTAGAACTAAGGAAAACTGTTGCATCTCTTGAGGCGAAAAACAGAGATCTGGAATTCTTGATTAGCAAATATTATCCCAAGAAAGTCATAGTTGTATGGCAACCTAAAGATCCTACAAAGTGTTTGGTTGTCAGGTGTACTCTGAAAGCTGGAAAAACATCTAAGTGGTATCTTGACAGTGGATGCTCAAAACACATGACAGGATACAAGTCATTTCTAAAAGACTATGAGCCGTATGATGGTGGGAATGTAATCTTTGGAGATGGTGTAAATGCCAAGATAGTGGGGAAAGGTGTAGTTCAATCCGAAGGCATTCCAAAGATCAGTGATGTTTCTTTTGTTGATGGTCTTCGACACAATCTACTCAGTATCAGTTAGATATTTAATAAGGGTAATTTCTGTTTATTCTCAAGCAAGGAATGGCTAGTACTTGATCATGACTTGAACAAGGTTCTCATGAGAGGAATACGATCCAATGAGGATTGTTATGTTATCAATGTTGAAGAATCTGTTGCTAAATACAATTTTGTTCAAGATGAGACTTCCCTCCTATGGCACCAAAGACTTGGGCATATGAACTTGAGAGATCTGGCTAAGATCAGTAGGAAAGAACTTGTACGTGACTTGCCATCGTTGAATCCTGAAAAGACTTTGTCCAGTGCTTGTCAGATTGGTAACCAAGTTAGGAGCTCACATGTGAAGAAAAAAAATTATCAGTACAACTCGTCCTCTTGAGCTCATTCACATGGATCTGGTTGGCCCCACACAAGTTGAAAGTCTTGGAGGAAAATCTTATTTTTTGGTCCTAGTCGATGATTATAGTAGGTGAACTTGGGTAGCTTTTCTCAGACACAAGACTGATGCTTTCGAAGAATTTAAGAAGATTTGCAGAAGATCTGTTACAGTTAAAGGTGATGACATTGTTCACATCAGGAGTGATCGTGGAAGAGAATTTGTTAACTCAAACTTTGTCTCCTACTATGACAACTTGGGTATTCAGCATCGATTCTCTGCTCCAAAGACACCTCAACAGAATGGAGTAGCTGAGAGAAAGAATCGTGTTCTGCAAGAGATGGCTACTGTAATGTTACATCATAAGAAAGTGGCAAGACATTTCTAGGCGGAAGCAGTGAACGCCGCCTACCACATCATCAACCGTATCTATCTGAAACCTGGCACTACGACCACTCCCTATGAACTATGGAAAGGTTGTAAACCCACAGTTGGATACTTCAAGGTGTTTGGGAGTACATTTTATATCTACAGAGACCGTGAGAATGTTGTTAAGTTTGACAGGAAGTCTGATAAAGGAATCTTCCTTGGGTATGCGAATACCAGTAAGGCCTATAGAGTATACAATCTTGAGAGAAAAGTTGTGGAAGAGACCATAAATGTGAAGATTAATGATGCTCCTTTCAGTGCACCCGTGCGTACAAATGATGATTCAGAACCACTACCACCTACACCATCAGTCTTTCCTTGCACTAAACCATCCATCAGTACACCCAGTGAAGAACTTCATCCTGAAATCATTTCCAGTAGCTCATCAGATGCAACATCCATTCATGATGAGGAACCTATAAGTACTGCACCTATTATCAAATATCCAACTGTCTATGGAGAAGTTGCAGGTTCTCAAATACTTGGTGATCCCACCAAAGGAGTTCAAACCAGGAGACAGTTAGAGCGACAAATCTCTTTTATGTGCTTTACTTCTCAAGTTGAACCAATGAATGTGAAGGATGCTCTTACTGATCCTACCTGGATTGAGGCTATGCAAGAGGAGTTAAATCAATTTCAGAGGAATGATGTCTGGGAATTAGTAAAGAGACCACATGGTGAAAATGTCATTGGAACCAAGTGGATTTACAAGAATAAAGTTGATGAGAATGGTGTGACTGTCAGGAACAAAGATCGATTAGTGGCTCAGGGATACACACAAGTTGAGGGATTGACTTTGAAGAAACATTTGCACATGTTGCTCGCTTGGAGTCTATACGTCTTCTTCTGGCCGTTTCTTGTCATCTGGGATTCAAGTTGTACCAAATGGACGTAAAGAGCGCCTTTCTGAATGGGGTTATAAACGAACAAGTTTTTGTGGAACAGCCCAAAGGCTTTGAGGATCCGAAATATCCGAACCATTTGTTCAAATTCAACAAGGCCTTATATGGACTGAAACAGGCTCCCAGAGCCTGGTACGAGCGGTTATCCACATTTCTGATTTCAGTGGGTTACTCTAGAGGAAGCATCGATAAGACCTTATTTGTCAAGAAAGACAAGAAGGATGTGTTGATAGTTCAGGTCTATGTTGATGATCTTGTGTTTGGTGCTACAAACCTCTGGTACAAATCAGAGGTTGGTAAATGAGTTTACTGCTCTCATGAAAGGTGAATTCGAGATGAGTATGGAAGGAAGTTTGAACATCTTCTTAGGGCTGCAGATCAATCAAACTGATAAAGGCCTTTTCATCATTCAATCCAAGTATCCCAGAGACTTATGTATAAAGTTTGATCTAGAGTCAGCTTCACCTGCGAAGACTCCGATGAGCAAAGATAGTAAGATATCTAAGGATGAGCATGGCAAAGATGTTGATGTGACTTACTATCGTAGTATGATTGGAAGTCTACTATACCTTACAGCCAGTCGTCCTGACATAGCTTACAGTGTGGGAGTGTGTGCACGGTATCAGGCACAACCCAAAGAGTCTCATGTGATCGCTGCTAAGAGGATCATCAGATATGTTCGTGGGACACTTGGGCTAGGATTGTGGTATCCTTTCGAGACCTCTGCTGATGTAGCAGGCTACTGCAGAATCAAGGGGTATACTGATGCTGATTGGGCTGGATGTGTAGACGATCGTAAAAGTACTAGTGGTGGTTGTTTCTACTTTGGTAACTGTTTGATAGCATGACACTGCAAGAAACAAACCTGCCGGTAGTGGTTGCACCCAAATGTTGTGGCTTAAGTACATGCTTGCTGATTACGGTATCACTCAGAACACCATGACTTTATTTTGTGATAACACCAGCACCATCAATATTTCCAAGAATCCTGTCCAACATTCTCGGACGAAGCATATATATATTCGACATCATTTCATTCGAGAACTAGTTGAGGACAAGGTGATTTCTTTAGAGTATATTGACACTATATTCTCACTAAGCCTCTTGACAACCAGAGATATTACTATCTCAGGGTGTCTATAGGGATGCTTACCTTTTCCTGATGAGTCTGTGCTTCTTGGTAGGGTTCACTAGTACTTATGTGCCAAGTGGACCATCTAACCGAACTACGAGGCGTCTGATCCCCTGTACCCCAGTTCTTATATATTCTTATTTGGGGTACGTATGCAGTTACTTGTTTGAGACAAGTAGTGCGATGCCAGTTTTATATATGAGTTTTACTTTATTGTATTTCTTATATATATGTTTGTCAGGGCTTCACGTTTATTCTTAAGTGTTTCAGGTAACAGGAAGCATATGTGCTGATAGTGAACCTCTCCTATGCTTGTCACATCATGACATGAAAAGGTTACCCTTGTCGGTATCGCATTCCTGTCATGATCTTGGTTTAAGTCTAGTATATCTTCTTATGATTCTGTGAATGCCTTGATCCATATTTTTCAAAGACATAATAAATGTGAGTGAACATCAATGGAAGTAATCGGCATGTCATCGATACGAGTGAAAACCACGTGTATCTTTGTGGTTGGCGTAGTCGAGGGCATGATTGGAGATCATGTTAATTCCTATGTGATGGACACACGTATTGTGTTTGTGAACTTATGTGATCAATGCTTTCTTGAGTGCTTTCCTTGTTATCTTGTTGTTGTTGTTTACATAATCGCATGTTATACGTTTCATGTTATATCTTATGTTCATGCTTATGCTTTGCCATGCATGTATGTTTTTCATGATGTTATATCTTGTTGCATGCTTTGGTTGTTTCCTAGATGACCCGAAACTGAGTTCCAATGTGTGTTACCTATCAAGCATAAAAGATGCATCAGTTTGATGGATTTGAGTTGTACGTGACTGAAAGGCATAGTACGTGACCAAAAGGATACCAGTGCAACCTTCTATGGCAGCTCAGGGGCAGATGTTGCAACTAATGCCTAATTTGAGGAGGTCTGAAGACGAGCAAAGGTAAAAAGATACTAATACTTATATGTTTCAGGATGGTCGCGGTACTGCTAATACTTCAGGAAAACGGTGCTTGAGTAGTGTTTGTTGAGATACTCACAAGGATCAATGATGACCGACCTAATCTCAATTAGGTCTCCCTGTGGAGGTCGTCTAGGAGTCCTTGTCAGTTTTGTTGAGGATTAGGTTTTTCAGTTTGTTTCTGCATCTTTTTGTTTTAGTTGGATGTTTTCATAACTGTCAATGTTTGTTGATTATCTATAGACATGTTATGATTTTTTATATAGTTGATGTGTTCTTGAAAAACTACTTATATGTTTATCTAAGTTGGTATCAGTTTTTCACTCCTTAGCATGATATGTTCTCATATGTTTTTCATTTCTTATATCTTTTGCTATGGATGGTTCATATATACATGTTATCAGGGTTTATGTTCTTTATATCTTTTGATGATACCCTGTTATGTTTATATGCGGTACACATCAGTTCATGCTTCACACACTTGTCTTTTATATATATACCAGGTTGTGTGTGCTTAGCATGATACCATATATCTCAGTTCTCTAACCCTGTTATCTCCTTGCTTTATCAATTGGTATCTTTCAATTGGTTATCTATATGGTTATGCTAACTCTCCTTGCAGCATGTTCTCAGTGTTTGTTCATATTTGGATATCACTCGGGATCTTTTCTATGTTTGAGCAGGGACCCTTTGTCAACTTTTGACAAAAAGGGGGAGAAGAGATATATGAATATAGAGGTTGATGGTTGATATGTGTATGCTATGTTTACATATGTTTGTGCATACATGGTTGGATAAGACATGTTGATATCTCCTATTTGTGATGGTTTATTTCTTGATGTTCTTGATTATATATATCATATTTATGTTGCCTAACATTAACCCTAGTATGTTAGTTTGTCTTTCAAGATTCTATCTACAGGCACATACTATGGGGGAGCTGTTGCCTACAAGAGACTCATATGCTGTTTTATATTTCTATAGACATGTGTCATGATTTATATTCATATGTTGTTTTTGTCACAAGGTCTCAAAGGGGGAGATTGTAAATGTTATATCTTGTGAATTGTGACAAACAAGGGCAAAA
>JABWDY010021966.1:0-16168 GCA_013358455.1 Thalictrum thalictroides | reverse complement strand
CAACGGCAGGGATGACTGGCTGCGAGAAGAACCGTCTGTAGGGATGTCCAGTCTGAAAGGAGAGGTCTAGAGGAAAGCATTGGAGTCGGCTAGAGAAAAACTGTAGACAGGTAGTAACTCAGAAGCGGTAGTGGTGGCAATACATAAAACGCTCTAAAAGAGAGGGCTGGAGAAAAAAACATTGGAGCCGTCTTATAGATGCAACAACAATACAAAGAAAGCCCATACAAGAATGACGCATGACATCAACAACGCAACAAGACCCTAGAAAGGACTGACCTTTGAAAAGGCTGGACAAGAGCGCTTGACAAGTTGACATCAACAACGTAGATAAAACCCTAAAAAGAATGGCGCATGACATCAACAACGCAACGAGACCCTAGAAAGGGCTGGCCTTAATTAGAAAAGGCTGGAAAAGAGCGCTTGACAAGTTGACATCAACAACGCAGACAAAACCCTAAAAAGAGTTGGAATAGAGCGACATATACCATTAACACAAAGAGCAAACCTGAAGAAATCCTGATGAACAGTATTCCGATGAACAATACCTCAATAAATAGTGATTCGTGAACAGTACCTTCGATGAACAGTGATCGATGAACAATACTTGATGAATAGTGATTGGTGAACAGTAACTGATGAATAGTGAGTCGTGAACAGTACCCCAATGAACAGTGATCGGTGAACAGTAACCCGATGAATAGTATTTGTGAACAGTAACCCCGATGAACAGTAATGATAGGGCAGAAAATTAGCGGAAACAAACAAAAGAAGAAGAAAAAAAAAATTTGACCTTTGAAGGAGATTCGGCCACCGGCGCCGGAGTTCGCATCACTGGTGGACAAAAAGATCTAACCTGGGGCTTTGATACCAACTAGAAATATAAAAGATGAATGATAATATTGATAATATAATAGGTTAAAGATACAAAGAAACTATCTCTCTATATATATAGAGTGAGACCACATAGAACTTATATCTAAGCTATGTGGGACTAAACCACACACTAAAAGCCTACAATACCTGTTACTTCCCACAATTATCAAAAATTTTAGTGACTTGCACTTGTCTTTTGAATTGTAACTGAAGTCACGGTTTGATTGAAGTAAGTAGAGATACATTTACTGAAACTACTGAGAGTTGCGACTTTCAGGTTGTTGAAGTTTCTGATTACCTATCATTCTAGCCTTTGCTCAAGCAAACTGCGTGTAAAATTTGGTATTTCAAAACCTCAAGATCATTAATTCGAATTGATCTGATTTTTGGAGTGCATAGATTGAATTCATTTGATCACAATTTATCTTTCAAACTAATCTCTGTTGAAATTATTTATTTTCTGATTGCATTTGCTTTGCTATTCTTTGTTTGTTCAATTTGGTTCTCTTGATGTTTGCTGAAATTTGCATGTATTTCCCCCTATAAGCCTTCCTGAAAGTCTGGGTAGGTCAGAACCATCCTTTTATTGAGTGTAATGTGTGTGTGCAGGATGATGCTGACGACGACTGGTTTCCTGAAGATATCCACGAGGCATTTAAAATGATGAGAGAGAGAAAAGTATTTGATGAATCAGATATGTATACAATTGCAGATGTTTGGGGATGGACGTGGGAGAGAGAGATAAAGATGAGACAGCCTCAAAGGTGGTCACAGGAGTGGGAAGTTGAGTTGGCAATTAAAGTGATGCTGAAGGCATGTTGTCACACTCTTAACTTTCTTTTCTCAATCTTTTTCTATTTTCCAATATTTAACATATTCTCATATATTTGAATTGCCGATTGTATAAATCTGAATTGGGAATATTATGACAATTTACAGGTGATCGAGCTGGGTGGGAAACCAACTATTGGGGACTGTGCTATGATACTCCGTGCTGCTATCAAAGCTCCACTGCCCTCAGCTTTCTTTAAAATCTTGCAGACTACACATAGTCTTGGCTATTTCTTTGGGAGGTAATGTCTTCCTTGTTTTTATTATCTCCTTTTTCTCTGGGTGGAATCCCTATCAAACTTTATTTCTCTATTGGTTTTCGTAGTTCACAAAAAAAATTCGATACTGGTAAGGTAAGTGATATCTAATAATCTAGAATAATATAGAAAGCATCGAGGTACAAAAACATCAAGTGATTTGGGTTGAGTGCTAACACAAGCTCAAGTCTGATCCAAAAGATTAAAATAAATAACCTGAGGTTTTATACTGAGCCCAAGCTCAATGTAATAAATCAGGTTATTACTTCCTTAATGTCGTGATTGCTATTGATTCACCCCAAAATGTTTATGCAAATAAAATGCGCATGTAATCACCATGGTCTACATTTTGAATTATTGTGTTTCTCTTTTCATCTCAAATGGTATATCAAATTGCCTTCACAAAGGCAGGCTAAATGCATATTTGAGATGGCATGTACTTGAATGACTTGGCATATTTGAGATTGTTAGAACTGTTTATACTTTGTAGTTCTATATGCAGTTTTAGTTAGGCTGAGCAACTCGCTTAATTGAACTATAAGGTTCTTTCTATTGGTTTACATGGTAATAATTTACCTATAATGATTGTGATTAACAAATTTCACCTGATCTTGCATCTATGATCTTATTAGTGCAAGACACTTCCCCATCGCCAAAAATCAAATTCAAAAATCAGATTTGCACATATCAGACATTGTCTAACGTCTGATTTGTGCAAAAGTAGTCATGTCATAGAACGAACAAGGACTGAAATGACAAGTGCTCCTACCTGAAGCTCAAGTTTTTGTTGAGCTCGTTCAGTCCTTGTTCTGCTGCAAAAGGAGCTTACCAGCTTTCGATTTGTACAACAAAATTCAGACGTTGCACAAATCCTTTTGCCAGATTGATTCAGGAAATGTTCTTTTGTGAATAATGATACTGATAATGCGTGATATATGTGCATTTGTGATTTTTCTTCTTACACATGATTTATTGCTACATAAAAGTTGTATCTATTCCCTCTATTAAACCTCCAAATAATTACGAATTCACATTTATTGGATAGAATGCTGATGCCTGCTTTACTGTTGCTTCCTTTTTGTTGCAGTCCCTTGTATGATGAAATCATCTTGCTATGTCTTGATCTTGGGGAACTGGATGCTGCCATTGCCATTGTTGCAGACATGGAAACTGCAGGAATCCAAGTCCCAGATCGAACTCTAGATAGGATCCTTTCTGCGAGGCAGAGTGTTGATAATGTTGTGGAGGGGGAATCAGGGTGAACTAGATTACTGTGATCTCCATGCTGTATATTGGGCGAGAGTGCCAAAAAGCCAATTCCAGGCAGTTACTCATGAAATCAGGGAGTGGCCACAGGTTTTGACAGTGTTAAGGGGTTTGAATACACTTATATGTCAATACTTCAAAGATGTTGCTGTTCAAGCCTCCCAAGAAATGCTCCAATTCTATGGTGGTACCTATCAAAAGCCTAAGTGTTTACTTGTTCCTGGCATTTGGTGTTCGACTGCGTTTGGTGTCTTACTACTGCAGATAACATTGTTGTTGCCATTCTACAGAAACATATCACATCCAGCGGATGGAACCTGTTTATCTCCCCTTTGATTTGTTTTTGTTGTTGTTGTGTATCTATGTTTTGCAACTGTATAAATGATCAGAAAATAGAAACATAATGTAGAATGTAGATTGCTCAAAAAATGGAAAGAGAGTAATGATTTGACTTCACCTGAATGGAAAGAAAGCAGGCATTGATGTCTTCATTGTGTATTGTTGGGGTGCTTAATCAACAAATATTTAAAATGAGATAGAAGTCTAAGATGAATTGCCTCGAAAATTTCATTCCGGATAATAATGTATAACTGGATAAGATTAGCCAAGTGATCCAACAAGTTCTTGAGCATCGAGGGCAGTTTTTACATGTATCACAATTTATACTGGCACAAAAATAACAATGACAAAACAAGTACTCCAATGCAGTATAATGTCTACACCAGCTTGACAATCAATACCTACTTGCACCAATTTGTCCGTTCAACATTGACAATTGATGTGAAAATCAAATGATACAGTATCAGGTAAGCTCCTTTTGCAGCAGAACAAGGACTGAAACGAGCGCACACAAAACTTGGGCTTCAGATAGGAACACTTCAATCTGATTTTGGTTGGACAGAAAAGCAAGTCCAAACAAAATCCTGAATATAGTCATGCTTCATGATCAAAGCCTGCAGCTTCAGTTTTTTTTTATCTCATTGTTCTATGACATGACTACTTTCGTAAGAAATACTTCCACTGCCAAAGATTCCAGGGAGATCTCCATCTTTAGCACAGAACATCTTTCCAACATAAATATGCCAGAATTCTATCATCAAATAGCATGTTCCTGAGACAAGAAAAGGTTGCCAAAAATAACAGTCCATGTACTCACCTGAAAAATAAAAATGAAAGAATTCATACTAAAATCTATGCCAAACTGCAAAGTGACAGACATACCAGGCCATCCAGAGAGTCCAGTGAACCGAGAGTATCCAATTATTTGCCTTTCCTACGATATTTCAGTCCAGCGCAATCTGGGCAATACCACTTTCCTCTTGGTTGTTCTTTAAGACCAACACAGGCAAAATGAAACCACTCTATTTTGCACTATCGTGAAGATGTCAAAAAGCTAGAATTAGAAAACAAATAACTAATGCATTTCTAAACAGTTCATGAGAAGAGTAAGATAAAAAACATACACTTGGATTGTCACATGCAACCATCTCCCCAAAACTAACTTGGTTGCAGAAACAGTATGTGGGTTCATTTGGATCAACTGGCAAATCTAAATCCATTACTGGTGCATCAGATGCCAGTGCTGCCGCTGCTAAGCGTGTCCTACATACAGAAGGCGGTCACTGATGTAACTCCAAAAAGTACACGAAAGCAATATCTTAAAACACTCATATCAAGTTTGTGATTTGATGAACATATGTTAAAGAGAATGTTGAACTTCAAGTTACTGAACCCAGCATTCAAGAATAAGGGCAATGAACTTCAAGCTTAAATCATGAATCATTCTGAGATGATATTAATGCTACTTATGGACAGTATTTTTTTTTAAAAAAGTTTAGTCGGTAGCAAAACAAAAATTTGATGGCTATAGACACAAATCCTGATATCAAACTTATCAACCTAATGTCTAAGAAAAGTACGTACTTCTTACGCCCTCCTCTACCACTTTCACTATTCTTTCCAGATTTGGCATTGCCATCGGAACTTTGACCAGACACCCCAGCAGCACCGCCAATATCCCTTTCTGTTATAAGCCATATTTCCAAATGAACAAATAAAGAGCAGGTGATCATGGGAGGCAATTTCGTTTTATAGAAACATCCACCCAACAAGATCATAGGAATGTTCACAAATCAAAGGAGTACCTCGTCTAAGCTCTTCATCGAATTTCCTTAAGTATTGATCAAGTTGTTGAATATGCGCATCCACCTGTGGTTTGATACTTTGATTAAAACCCAGTATTAAGTTGTAACTTGTTGAAATTTCAAGTAAAATTAACCCAAAAGCACACCACTATATCTAGTACAACCTAATTTCAATAATTTCCACTCATATAGGAAGCATCGAGCTCCATAAATATCAGTCTTTCTTATAGAAAGAAAACATATCCTCCACATTACCACATATGCTCTTGGGATCTGTGACCATTTGCTCACAATATCAAACTTAAGTGAAAGGAGGCATACATGAACCTGTTCTGTAACTTCACTGTAAATAAGAAAAAGCGATATTTTGGTATAGGGGAAATCTATGTAGTTTCTTATAACAAAGGATCCGGTATAGCTACATTATTAATATGGTTGTCAGTGATAGTGTTCTAAATGTATGGTGTATACCGCTAAAGTAGAGCCTGCAGGTGAGTATTATGATGACCAGAGAAAAAAAAAACAGATGAACTGAAGTACTGAAGTGATGAAAAGATTAAGCTACATTCCCTCTTAATTTTGGTTGTAGACTTGTGTATTAACAGGGCTTATTGAGCTAAGAGTATTCTGATTGCGGAATTTAAATTAGTAAAAGGAGGAATCTTCAAGAGAATAGGACATAGAGAGCTTATTGGAGAACTACACAAACCTCAAACACTTCATTGATAGAATCCCAATCAAAGCTATTCCCTATAAAAATTCTCCCATAAAAGTTCTTCATGAAATTGGATAAGATTCTTCCATGCCCTCTGCATATGTGCCTCTAACTCTACACACTATACTTATCACTTTACCAGTGAATGCAATCGAACATGCTCTAAGGAAAGCAGTTGCTCAGAACCGTTTCATAAAACTTACTCAAGAATAATAGTAACCATATAGACCTTTTAGCTTCTATTTCAGACTAGCTGAATATATTTCATTCCAAAAAACAGATCAAAAAATTTAAACAACCAAAATGTGTTGAAATATTAAGTAGTGATGTCAAATACCAAATCATAAGCCTGAACAGCCAATACGACTTTTTCATCAGCAATCCTAATGCAATGTTTTTGCTCATCGAGAGCATCATCAGAGAACCTAATAAGAGAAGCATCTGGTGTGATGTTACCAGATTTAATCCCACGTTCGATATCTACTATTTCTTGTTCACACCGTTGTTCATTTTGCCGTTGGCTCTCTGCTCATATTAAAAATGACTTGATGAAATCCAGATATATATAATAACTCAAATGAAAAAACAAATGTATTGCAACCAGACATCCACATGCAATAACAGGTATATATTGATAAAAACCCGGCAGCTAATGCATGCACAATATTAAAACACATCATACCATTTAAGCTTTTATCTAAATCCCGCAAAGTCGCATATTTACGCTGCAACATAGCTGGCAATGATTCTAAACCTAGAAATAAAAATTAACAAAAGTTAATACAATTCAACTGAAAAAAAAAATTACTATAACCAAATTATAAAAACATGAATTTTAGGATAAGGGTCTGTTTGGAGGAGTATGGTATTCTTAGCAAATTAAACAGATAACATTGTTGTTAATGACAAACAAAAATGAATTATGAAACTTATATTTAGGGTTTGAAGAAAACTAGGGGGAAACTTACTTGCTTGGAATTCTTCAATGAAAGACATATTGAGGTTGAAATTTGTTTCGTTGTTCTTGATGTTGTTGTTGAGTTATCGATTTCGCTACTCCAGCCACTGAAATACCAAACCCTAGGAGAGAGAAAGTATAACCCTAGGAGAGAGAAAACATAGCACGAGAGGGAAATCGGGAATCAGAAAGAAATGTTATAGTTTCCAAACTCGGTAAATCGGTTTGCAACAAACCGAGTCAAATCAATGGTTGGATCCGGTTGGTCCGAATCGGATTCCGGTCCATTTAATCTTCAATGTCTCGAGATCTTAAATTTTATATTATGTGCCGCCCTAATTATTCAGCTTTCCCGCTCACACTGAAAAAAAGAATTTTATTTCCCACACATTTGCCGCCATTTCTATATCACAAGCAGACGAAAGAGAAAATGGGAGTCGATACGAAGAAGAAGATAGGCAAAAAGTTCAAGCTAAGAGGATATAAACTAAAGGTAGAAGCTTTAGATGAAATTCTCAATTTCGTGAATCGATTTGGAGATACAGAAGATGAAGCAATCGATCTACTCATTGATGAAATCGCAAAAGAATCTCTCAAATCCTCCATTATCGATAAAGATTCTGTTCAAAAAGTTGTAAATCTTCTATTAGAAGCACTAGATGCTGTAGAATCTACTTCAAGTTCCAGTAGTAAATCCCCTTTTAGCATTACCGATTCCTTCGTTATCCCCAAATTTCGCTATGATTCAATCAAGAAAGTCTTCTATGAGTAAGTTTAAACAGTCCCAAATCTTGATTTTCGTGTTTTATTGGTTAGTTGTAGTTTTGGGTAATCTCTGAATGTAAATTTTGGGTAATTTAGGTATACAGGAAAGCTTCCAATTCATGGCGATGCAGCAGCTAAAGCTGCTTTGTATAGAGATAGGTATGAATTGTTACTTCAAAGGATTTCTCGTCACCCCGACTTCTCAAAACCTGCTTTTGATTCGGATATGACCTACTCCACCAACAAAAGCTGCGAGGTATGAAGTCTGAACAATCAAGTTTTGATTTTTTAGTTAAGACAATAGTCCTGTTCATGAATAATTCAATGAAAAAGTTAATAATTATGAAGTTAATGTGAGTGTAATTTTTGATACCTGATTTGAGAATTTGATCCGTTCAGAAATGTTTTTCTGAGGAACTCTTTTGTATAGAAATACATTGCCAATGCAAAAGTTGGAATATCCCCAATCGCTTGTTGAGCGGGTTGCGAAATGTTTTGGCTAAAAAAATTTCTTAGTGGTGTCTTATACTCTTATTACAGAAGTCACTTGTGATTGTTGTATTGGAAATGCTTAATAGGCAAGGAAGACATCAGATGAATGTGCCTTAAAAGTATAGAGAA
Organism: Thalictrum thalictroides; assembly: GCA_013358455.1. Taxonomy (NCBI): domain Eukaryota; kingdom Viridiplantae; phylum Streptophyta; class Magnoliopsida; order Ranunculales; family Ranunculaceae; genus Thalictrum; species Thalictrum thalictroides. The sequence goes on along the minus strand of JABWDY010021966.1, from coordinate 7,735 downwards.
TTAATTGGAGGTCACATGTTTAATTAGATGATATGGGTTTAGGTAGACTGACAGTGAAAAGTATTCATGTTTTAGGTACAAGGGATTGTGATGGTGTGATGATAAAATAAAAAATATATTAGGACCCGAATGGTGTACCTACATTGTAGGCCTCACTGAGCTAGTTATTTATATATATTTTTTTTGCAGATATCTCCAATTCAGTCTTTGGTTGGACAGACAGGGATGAGATCAATCATGGGTGTCATTTCTCAATTAGAAGATGGTCATTTTTATTTGGAGGATCTTACTGCTGCAGTAGAAGTCAATTTATCCAATGCAATATCCTTGGCTTAACTTACATTTCATCCTTGTTTCATATGAATTGGGCTAAATTTGTTTTAACGTAGTACTCATTTATTTTTCACTTGTTGTCTGTGAACATGTGAAGAGGTCTTATTATTATATTATTATTGCATCAACTTTCTCATTGTGGAGAAGAAATTATTTTCTGGGTTAGGTGGACTTGCACCTAAATTTGAAGACCAATTGATTTATTGATATTCCATTAATTTATATAAAAGAAATATTTGTTTCGTTCATTGGAATGTCATATCTGAGTTATATATGTGACTCTTTGCCATTTGTTGATGACAACTACATACTGTATTCTAGCTGTTATGAGACCTCTATGGCTATATGCCTTTTCTGGGCAAGGGATGAATTTATTTTGAATGTTGGAGAAATGAATCTGCAGTTTCTTTGACATATAATACAGAATCTATTCAGGTTTTTATGCCGAGAACACCATCATTGTAGCAGAAGGCGAGTATCTTCCAAGTGGTATATTTCAGGTTAGGTTCTTTTCCCGTGGTTGGAGTTTTGTCCAAGGTATTTATGTTTTGAAGACCTGTAGAAACTTGAAGTTGTTGTCACTTGCAGCCAATTGTGGTTCGTTCGAAATATGATGGCTTTAAACAGTTGCTTTCTCGTAGATTTGTAATTGATAAAGTGCTGCTGTTAACTATTGTTTCTTTTATCATTTAGAGTTACGCAAAGTACCTCACTCTTTACATGATGTCAATTTTAACTTAAGAAAATGTTATTTGATTTAGTGGATACAACGTGCAATGTGAGAATGTTGTATTTTGCATTGTCTCAGTAGTATGAGACTTGCACTATATTTGTATTATTCTCTCAAGTTAAACTGGTAATCCATAGTCTATACTTCCATAGTTGAGTGTTTATGTCTGTGAAACAGTTGGTTTGGGTAAATTTTATCTGATTAATTGATGGTTGTGTTCTTTACAACTTCGAATCTTTCAACAAGGATCATAACATGCTTTATTTTGATATTATGTAGGTCAGTTCATGTGGGTTTCCTCCTTTGGAGGACAGAGACGAATCACTTGCATTACTTGTAGGATTAGACTTTTTTGGTGGGGGTTTTCTGTCATCCGACGAAATGGTATCTTTCATTAGTAACTTGAATTTTTTCTGGATAGATTGTTTTCTCAATTTCTTAAATTTGCTGAGAACTTTATACGATGCTTCTTTTACATGTCAACAGCTCAGACTGCAGGGGCTTGAAAAGAATGCTGTGGAAGAAATGTTTATCATCCTCTCTGATATTTGGCTGGATCAAGATGAGGTAAATCACTATTTGAGTCTACTCTCTAGCTCTTAGTTGCTTCTTCTTAGTTCAAAGACTAACATAATTTACTAATAGAAAAGACTATGAAGAAACTAGCTGATGTTCTGGATGGCTATGAAAAAGTGGAGGTAGTTCCTTCGTTATTTGTCCTGATGGGGAATTTTTGTTCTCGTCCATGCAACCTTGCTTTTAACTCTTTTTCAAGTCTTAGGTAAGAATTGTTTGCAGTGGGTTTAAATCTATTGTATGGTGTTATGGACATAATTGATCACCATTGTAATTCAAAGTAATTTGTTAACAAGCTGAGCACTGCAGATCACAGTTTGGAAAGCTTGGGGAGATGATTGTAGCTCATCCAAGATTGAATGACCATAGTCGGTTTCTCTTTATTCCGGGTCCTGATGATGCAGGTTTATTTGATTTAATTTGGTGAAAAATTTAATTGCAGTTGCATTTATTTTGGTGAAACATTTCTAATTCTTGGCACTTGCAGGTCCATCAACAGCTCTGCCCAGGTGCGCTTTACCTAAGTATTTGACTGAGGAGCTTCAAAAGCACGTTCCTGGTGCCATATTCTCAAGTAACCCATGCAGGTTGAATTCACAATCAGAAGTTTAAATGTTTACAGATAAATATTAAAGAAATTTTAAGCAAGATCATCTGAATTTGTTTATAGCATGACCATCTTGATAAAGTGAATATATCAAAAGCTTACAATCCTCTTGGTTGTGATCTCAGGATAAAGTTTTACACTCAAGAAATTGTATTTTTCCGCCAAGATCTCCTTTATAAAATGCGCCGTTTAAGTCTGATTCCTCCTTCTACGGAAAAAACCAATGATCCTTTTCAACATGTAAGTCAAATTTGTTCTGTTCCCATTTCATTATTTATTACGTCAGGAATACTCAATTGCATTTCTAGCTAAAGTAATAATATTGTTTTCATTGCAGCTTGTTGCTACTATTACTCATCAAAGCCATCTATGCCCCCTTCCTCTTACAGTACAACCCATCATCTGGAACTACGACCATTGTTTGCGCCTGTATCCTACCCCTCATACGGTAACTTCCGAATACTTTCCTGATATATGATTGTCTTGCAAACAATGCTGTCGTATACTCATATACAAAATTATCATAGTGTTTTCTATTAAGTGCGAAGGGTATATTTATTTTTAAGGCGGGAAGTCTCACATATACCAACTTTTCTGTCCCAAACGACCAAACCTGACATGCTGGGTACTGAGACCCAGCACGTGTGGAGTTCTAAGTTATATATTCCTTTAGGTTAATAAATTGACTGAACCAAATGAATCACAAGTTTCTATGATTTGAACCTTTATTTTTCCTGATTGTTCTCCTACAACATTTCTTTCAGAAAATTGATTGTAAGCTCGATAATCATGATCCTAGTTGAGACCCACTGGGCAGACCCGCTAATATCTGCTCTATAGATAGGAATGATGGGAACTATCGTTTCCCGTCAATACCACCTTTTGTCTTAATAGAGTAAGGAGAAACAGAAAAGGGGTCTCAACAACGTAAGATTTGGCACTGCAGTTGGCATACTCATTCATTTGATTGATATTCATTTTGCAGATAGTTTTGGGTGACAGAAGTGAGCAGAACGCATTCACTTACCAAGGCACAACATGCTTCAACACCGGTTCCTTTGCAAATGACAGCACCTTTGTAGCATACCGTCCTTGCACACGGGAAGTTGAGCTGTCTACTCTGTAAGTATACAGAACTCACACATTGAACAGTCGATCCTTTACCAATGACTGAACTGAAGCTTTTGTTGAGCTTATACTGCACTGAGTGTAAAGTGGTCGCCTCTGGCCTCAACAAATTAACATGATTCTTAGACGAGTTTTATAGGTGGACTCCTAGTGAGAACCTGGACACAGAGAGCCTGTAATTTGTAAGTGTTACTAGATTGTAACAATCGTTTAGGTATAGATATTTTTGTATTATTCATTAATTTGGAATAAAAGAATATATAGATATTTTTGTAACATTATTTGTGATGTGCAGATGATACAGATTCCAATGCACATATCATTGTTTGATTCACTGCACAGTACTTTCAATGAACTAACATTGCTTTGTGACAAAGGACTACTCCTGGGATGCCAAACTTATTTGGTACTCTATAAATTCCTAGTTTCTGAAAACACATAATTGGAAAACAAGAATCTTGATTGATTAGTGGAAAGAATGTGACCAGATAGATTTTATACATTGCTGACATCCAATTACCACAATGTTATTGCTTCAGAAAGAACACATGCATTCTTTTTCAGTGTTGGCCGAAATGGGGATGTCGAGCCCTGGGTTAACAGAGGATATAATTCTTCTATTTCTAGAATTTAAACTCTATACATTTGTCAGAGGCTAGAGCTTGAGATTGGATGATAACAAATCACATAAACATGCCAACCACAATCAATTCTTATTTACAATCTGATTTAATCTTCCAACCAGCACCCAAGGAAATCTTTTATTTGGTAGTTATCTGATCCAATCTCCAATCTGAGCTCACCTGTATTTTGTTTGTTTCACTACTGTGACAGGTAAAAGTGTAAAACTAAATATATCTGTTTACTACAATGACAGGTAACTAAATATAGTTGATTTGGGACGAACCCTGGATAAACGGATTTTGCTAAGACACAAACCATTTTGAAAACTGTGTCTCCGGTTTGATTTCTTTAAATTTGTGGCACAACTGAATGTTAAAAATGGCAGCATGCACTCCTGCGTGCTGCTTCTTTCAACTACTACAGGAGGAATACTCTAGCTAAGAACACTCATTTAATTTAACTAGGAGGAAATGGAATACACCAAGATTATATTTTATATAATGAAAACTTAATTATAGCAAGCTAACACGTACTACTCCGATCCTGCAGAAAGAATCGAGTCGATCTGAGCTATATATCTAGGGTAAAGAATATCGCAGTCGTGAGTGCACCTTTGGAAAATGAGTGGGTGAAGCAAGTGAAAGAATATGATCAATCCAAAATGGGAGTCAAGGGTCTATTAGACTCAGGTATAACCACCATTCCTAGTATATTCACCCACCCATCTGAAGATCTATTTGATCTCAAACCATCTTCTAAAAACATAGAAATTCCTATCATTGATCTTTCTATGATCAATGATCATAATTGGCCTAAAGTTGTCCATATCAAATAAATGAGTCTCTTTCTACATGGGGATTTCTCCAAGTCATTAACCATATATGGGATTCCCATACAAGTCATAGAAGAGACCATCAAAGCCTTCAAATGTTTCCATGAAGAAGCAATAAAAAGGATGAATACATTTGGGACAACAAGGCATGGTCTCTTACTATAGTAACTTCAACATATTCAAGTCCAAAGCAGTGAATTGGTTAAGGGTGCATACTTCACCCAATGCCGCACCAGAAATAGAAGCCATACATAGTGTGTGTAGGAAAGATCGAATTGATAGCTTGGGATGAATATATGAAAAATCTGTGTGAGACTTTGATGGAGTTGATGTGTGAAGGCTTGGGTGTGAGATCAAATTAATAGATTAAAGAAGCTGAAGTTGTCTTGAAATGAGGAAATTATTGTGTCACTATATCCATATTGTCCTCAACCTGATTTAACCAATGGACTTCCTAAACATACAGATAGAGGCTTACTCACTTTGCTACTGCAGAATGAGGTGAGTGGCCTGCAGGTCAAGTATGACGATGAATGGGTGGAGGTTAAACCTAGTGAAGAGACCACAGATGTATGTGTAGGAAGGAAACTCTAGTGAGAACTTGAACATAATGCCATTAAAGTAGCAACTCTTATCTCAACCTGCCAATCCCAAGGCAGGTGATCACTATGGCTACTCACAAGCAGACATGGAGAAATTTGGAGCTAATGACGTACGGTTTTAAAGTCTATCAGTCCATCCAAGATACATACTGCTGACTGTGATGTTCATGTTCGGATTTTACAGCATTCGGGAGCGTATCCTGATTATACCGACGAATCATCGATGCTTGCTTCAGGTAGGCCTAATGTGGAGAATGTCACCTTACTGCTCACTGACTAGCTGGTGGGAGTCATCTGGAGGTGTTCATTCCAAAGTTTGGATCTCAGATCACAAACACTTCTATATTGGATCTGCGGATAATGATAGGAAATCCCTCACTCAGGTATATATCTAATTATTCATCATAGTTAATTAACCCATGGAAGATAGTTCTTGATTTCATATTGCTTTATTGATACTTTGTAATAGATTAGAAAATATGGTGGACAACCGCCCAATAAACTGCACTACAAGTCTTATAGATTCATTTATAGGTGAAAGAAGTTGGAATATATGTTGCTGCAGATTGTCCAAGAATCTGCAGCAACATATTCTTGCATCTCTTAATTCTTCAGAATAGACCAAAACAGTATGGGATCAATGATGGCAGGTTTATAGAAAAGTTCCTTGTTGGTCACATTTTATCCACTCCACAGAGAGATGCAGGTATCCATCTTGATTATTAATTATGTACACTAAAGGCTATACATCTTGATTTTACCCACAAAACGAATTCCCCTAGGGAGTTATATCGTTCAGCTCTAGCTTGCTAGTGGTGAATGCCAGAGTACTTCCTAGACAGAACTTTGTAGCACGGTACATAGAACTGGTTTAGATGTATAGTACTGGCTGAAAATTAGACCATATATTATATTGCAATCTAAGTTTGTATAATCAACCTGCTTGAAGAACAAAATGTATGCTGCAGTTACACATATTCAGTTAACATTTTGCAATGCTTTGTTGACAGATCCCCCCTTCCTCATTATATAGAGGTTCCCCAATCCCCATGTAACAGGGTATCCAACTTTAGCAGACCCATATATTTTTGAAATACCGATTGAAACTCCTGGATACAGCAGTTCATCATCTCAGATCACCAGCAGAACAACTCCAGCTATCTCTCCTTTGCTCCTCCAGAGGTAATTTCTTAATTAATTGTTGGCTAGCGCAACACTTTAATTAAGTATCCGAGTTCACTTTTGTTGTGATAGAATCATAGCTCGAAAACAAAACAATAATATATGTTCTAACTTGCGATATATGCTTTGCAGTTCTTATTTGGCACATTCCAGACAGATGAACAGGCATGGGTGGATACCATAAAATCTGTAGGGTGGGGAGAAACTGCTAGAATTAGTGCTTTTGACTGGCTTGGTCAATCCCAATCCATGAAGCAGCCAGTCTACTGGTCATCTATATCATCTGCCATTTCAGAGGTATGATGTAATTTATGATCACATAGCCTTTTCACCGATAATAACTACATTCTAATGGGCAATCTGAATCGTAGGTTGTTTTCTCTAAGCATGCAAAGGTCCAGCGCATAAAATCAACAGCACCGATCAGTACCTTAAGTCGCTGCTTTAATCTTCCGTGTATAATCACTGCACTGGGAAAATAGAAATTAAGTACTTCAATGTGCCAGGGTTTAGCAGGACTGGAGCTGCCATAATCAATGGACTAAGTACAGAAAATATATATCCTGGCAGAACCATGCGAAGTATTCGGTTAGCAATATACGAGCCCACATCGGAACAAGCAACTTTAAATGGGATCACTTTTACACCACCTCAGGAATTAGTTTTGGGACATACAATCCTGACATTGTTGCACAACTCCAACAAATATTGTACGCAAATTAGAACTCTCCTTATGCAGTCCCTTTTAAACTGAAAGAAGGAGCTCTGATTTCTTCAACTTAATTAGTTCATCATGTAAGTTTCTATTTTAAGCATTTTGGGCATTAATGAACTGTTGAGAGCACCTAAAACATAGAACTTGTGTTGTGTTCATTATGGAAAGAAGACACTACTAAGCACAACATATTTCATAAAAATCAACCAAGCAGTATTTTACAAATCAGTCAGGCATCCACATTATGTTGCCAGACTAACTAAGACAAAGAAACAACAATCTCAAGCAAATTTAAAGTAAGGCACGCACAATTGGAATATCTTGGTAAAAGAGTTTCTCGAAATCATCGATGTGAGTTACTTGTAGACGGATTGGAATCACAAAGGATCCATCTTCATCACTTGCA
>JABWDY010021962.1:0-14375 GCA_013358455.1 Thalictrum thalictroides | reverse complement strand
TTTATATGTAAGATAAGCTTTTTTTCTAGCTTGGAGACACTTTGTACTCTTTTCCTTGTAAAACTTGTCATCCTTGACATTTTCGTCAAAATAGGTAATGGAAATAATAATATGGGGATATACTCCGAATTGGAGTTGGGTAAAGATGTTTGGCTAACAAAGAAAAGGCTTATATAAAGGCTCTAAGGGGCTCCTACTTGGATAAATGAAATAGGTAGGCTAAAAAGGCTATTTTGGTTTGATATTCCTTACACAAAGGTGTCCAATATACTAGAGGGGTTTGAATAGGGTATTTAAAAACTTAAAGGTGAATATCACCCCCAAGAGATATCAGATATCACAAATAGATATGCTTAGGAAAAACAAAGATGCGGAATAAACAATTTCACTAAGCAATTCTATCTAGCCATAACCAACAAACAAGTAAGACAACAATTATAAGTAGATGTAAAGCAAGATAGAATGATCAAAGATGTAGTAGAGATTTAATCACAACTAACTATCTCTAGTCCTTGGGTTATTGTCTTTATGAATATGGGTTTGTAGAAACCACACTTCTAAGACTAATAAACACCAATACTTTCACGAGTAGTCAAGAACTTCTCGAGGTGGGAGAGAAAGAGGCACTCCCACCTTCCGGTTCAAGAACTACTAACTAGAGATGTGAATTGGTGATATCAATCTATACCTACAACTACCAAGCATATACAAATAAAGAAAAAACAAGAATGCAAACCCACAACACAAGGATGTATAGTGATTCGGCCCATGAACAAACTTTACTCAACCTCACTTGGATTGGAAGAATTGGAAGAGATGAATGGAAGGAAGATGATGATTTCTCTCTTGTAGCTTATCTCACAAAGATAGGTTTTTACCTTTTGAAAGCTCTTGATGAAATGAACAAAATCCTTAGAGAAATCCTTTTGTAATGTTGCGTTTATAGTCAAAACCCTAAAAGAGTCGTTAGTCAAAGTCAATCGACCAACTAGGGTTTTGACTGGGTGAACCGGGAGAGAGTTGGAGCAAACCGGGACAAAAACCAAAATTTCCCTTTATGGAGTCGACTCTAGGCATAATTACATTAGTGCCACTGAGGTAGAGTCGGCTCTAGGCATATTTCAGAAGTCCATCAAAGGTAGAGTCGCCAAAAAGTAATTATCCACTTATACCTAGAGTCTGCTCCAGGCATAATCAGCATTCTCATTTATAACTGGAGTCTGCTCTAGGCTTAAACCTCATTCTCATTTATAACTGGAGTCTGCTCTAGGCTTAGCTGCTGCCTACTTCACCTGCTTGACTCCCGGTTGAGCTCGGTTGCCGCCGTTCGCGTCTATTCTTGATGTCTTCAGCTCCGAACTCTTTCAGACACTTGTACACCAAGACCTAGACCTAATATAAGGACTCATACTATAATATAACATGTATAAAGACTGTTTTTCCCTTGCTATGTCACAATTCACAAGATATAACATTTACAATCTCCCCCTTTGGGAACTTGTGACAAAAACAACATATGAATACATAACACATGTTTATAGAATTTCAAAACAATATATGAGTCTCTTGTAGGCAACAACTCCCTCTTAACCTTTGCTCCCCCTTAGTATGTGCCTGTAGATATAATATTGAAAAAGACACTAGCATACTAGGGTTAAGGTTAGCAACATAAACATATATAATCAAGAACATAAAGAAATAAAAACCATAACTCATATGAGATATCAACATGAAGCTCATCCAACCATGTATGCACAAACATATGTAAAAACATAAAGCATACACATATCAACCATCAACCTCTATATTCATATATCTCTTCTCCCCCTTTTTGTCAAAAGTTGACAAAGGGTCCCTGCTCAAACACAAAAACGATCCCAAGTGATGTCCACATATGAACAAACACTGAGAACATGCTGCAAGGAGAGTTAGCATAACCATATAGATAACCAATTGAAAACACCAATTGATAAAGATATGATGTATCAGGGTTAGCCAACTGAGATACATGACAACATGCTAAACACACACAACATGATATGTATGAAAGAAACAGGTGTGTAAAGCATTAACTCAACTGATGTGTACAACATATAAACATAACAAGGTATCATCAAAAGATATAAAGAACATAAACCCTGAAAACATGTATATATGCACCAACCATAGCAAGATATAAGATATAAACATGTAAATCACACATATCATGCTATGAAGAAAAACTGATACCAACTGAAATATAAACAAATAAAAGCAGTTTTTCAAAGTACACACCAACTATAAAGAAGCATAACATGTCAAAAGATGTTTAACAAACACTGACAGTTATGATATCATCCAACTAGAAACATATAAAAATAAACTAAAACCTAATCCTCTACAAAAAGGACAAGGACTTCTTGACGACCTCCTCAGGGGGACCTAATTAAGATTAGGTCGGTCATCATTGATCCTCGTGTGTACACCATCAAACTCTACTCAAGCACCGTTTTCCTGAAGTATAAGCCGTACTGCGACCATCCTGAAACACATAAGCATTAGTATCTATTTACCTTTGTTTGTCTCCAGACCTCCTCAAAGTAAGCAAAGGTTGCAACATCTGCCCCTGAGGTGCCATAGAAAGTTGCAATGGTATTCTTTTAGACACGTACTATGCCTTTCAGTCACGTACCTCAAATCCATCAACAGGATACCTCTTTCATGCTTGATAGTTTACACACATTGGATCTCAGTTTCGGTTCATCTAGGACACAACCAATGCATGCAACAAGATATATCATTATCAAAGACATACATGCATGGCATGTCAAACGCATGAAACAAGATATAACATGAACATATAAACATGCGAAGACAAACACATAACCACAGGATAACATGGAAGGTACTCAAGAACAACATTGATCACATAAATTCAAAGAACACATTAAGTGTGCCCATCACATAGGAATGCCATGATCTCCAATCATGCCCCGAATGCGCCGACCACAAAGAAACTTGTGGTCTCCACTCGCATCAAAGACATGCCGACCACTTCCATTGATGTTCACTCACACTTATCATGCTTTTGAAGAAATGGATCAATGCATTCACAGAAGCAAAAACATGATAAACCTTACTTAAGCCAAGATCATGATAGAAATGCATTACCAACTCGGGAACCTTTTCATATCATGATGTGACAGGCTTAAGAGATTAACTATCAGCACATCTTCTTCCTGTTACTTGAAACACTTAAGATATAAACGTGAAGTCCTGTATATGCATATAAGTAATACAACAAAGTAGGACTTATATAAAACTGGCATTGCACTTATCAACTAGAGTGACAAGCTGCCTACGTACCCCAAAGCACAAAGATATAACAAAGGGGTACAGGGGATCAAACGCCTCGTAGTTCGGTGAAAGGGTCCACTTGGCACACAAGTACTAGTGAACCCTACCTAGAAGCACTGACTCATCAAGAAAAGGTAAACATCCCTATAGACGCCCTGAGATAGTAATATCTCTGGTTGTCAAGAGTCTTGGTGAGAATATTAGCTTTTTGATGAGTATTGTCAATATATTCCAAAGAAATCACCTTGTCCTCAACAAGTTCTCGAATGAAATGATGTCGAATATCAATATGTTTCGTTCGAGAATGTTGGACAGGATTCTTGGAAATATTGATGGTGCTGGTGTTATCACAAAATAAAGTCATGGTGTTCTGAGTGATACCGTAATCAGCAAGCATGTACTTAAGCCACAGCATTTGGGTGCAACCACTGCCGGCAGCCACGTACTCTGCTTCACCAGTGGATAGAGAGATGCAGGTTTGTTTCTTGCATTGCCATGCTATCAAACAGTTACCAAAGTAGAAACAACCACCACTAGTACTTTTCCAATCTTCTACACATCCAGCCCAATCAGCATCAGTATACCCCTTGATTCTGCAGTAGCCTGCTACATCAACAGAGGTCTCGAAAGGATACCACAATCCTAGCCCAAGTGTCCCACGAACATATCTGATGATCCTCTTAGCAGCGATCACATGAGACTCTTTGGGTTGTGCCTGATACCGTGCACACACTCCCACACTATAAGCTATGTCAGGACGACTGGCAGTGAGGTATAGTAGACTTCCAATCATACTACGATAGTAAGTCACATCAACGTCTTTTCTCATAGGAGTCTTTGCAGGGGAAGCTGACTCTATATCAAACTTCTTACACAAGTCTCTGGCATACTTGGACTGACTGATGAAAAGCCCTTTATCAGTTTGATTGATCTGCAGCCCTAGGAAGAAGTTCAGACTTCCTTCCATACTCATCTCGAATTCACCTTTCATGAGAGCAGTAAACTCATTTACCAATCTCTGATTCGTAGCACCAAACACAAGATCATCAACATAGACCTGAACTATCAGCACATCCTTCTTGTCTTTCTTGACAAATAAGGTCTTATCGATGTTTCCTCTAGAGTACCCCACTGAAATCAGAAATGTGGATAACCTCTCGTACCAGGCTCTGGGAGCCTGTTTCAGTCCATATAAGGCCTGGTTCTATTTGAACACATGGTTCGGATGTTTCGGATCCTCAAAACCTTTGGGCTGTTCCACATAAACTTGTTCGTTTATAACCCCATTCAGAAACGCGCTTTTTACGTCCATTTGGTACAACTTGAATCCCAGATGACAAGAAACGGCCAGAATGAGACATATAGATTCCAAGCGAGCAACAGGTGCAAAGGTTTCTTCAAAGTCAATCCCCTCAACTTGTGTGTATCCCTGAGCCACTAATCGAGCCTTGTTCCTGACAATCACACCATTCTCATCAACTTTGTTCTTGTAAGTCCACTTGGTTCCAATGAGATTTTCACCATGTGGTCTCTTTACTAATTCCTAGACATCATTCCTCTGAAATTGATTTAACTCCTCTTACATAGCCTCAATCAATGTAGGATCAGTAAGGGCATCCTTCACATTCTTTGGTTCAACTTGAGACTTGAAGCACATAAAAGAGATTTGTCGCTCTAACTGTTTCCTGGTTTGAACTCCTTTGGTGGGATCACCAAGTATCTGAGAACCTGCAACTTCTCCATAGACAGTCGGATGTTTGATAATAGGTTCAGCACTTACAGCTTCCTCATCATGAATGGATGATGCATCTGATGAGCTACTGGAAATGATCTCAGGATGACGTTCTTCACTAGGTGTACTGATGGATGTTGTAATGCGAGGAAAGACTGATGCTGTAGGTGGTAGAGGTTCTTAATCATCATTGGTACACACAGGTGCACTGAAATGAGCATCATCAATCTTTACATTTATCGTCTCTTCCACAACTCTTCTCTTAAGATTGTATACTCTGTAGGCCTTACTGTTATTCGCATACCCAAAGAAGATTCCTTTATCAGACTTCCTGTCAAACTTAGCAACATTCTCACGGTTTCTGTAGATATAGCATGTACTCCCAAACACCTTGAAGTATCCAACCGTGGGTTTACGACCTTTCCATAGTTCATAGGGAGTGTTGTAGTGCCAGGTCTCAGATAGACACGGTTGATGATGTGACAGGCGGCGTTCACTGCTTCTGCCCAGAAATGTCTTACTACTTTCTTATGATGTAACATTACAGTAGCCATCTCCTGCAGAGCACGATTCTTTCTCTCAGCTACTCCATTCTGTTGAGGTGTCTTTGGAGCAGAGAATTGATGCTGAATACCTAAGTTGTCACAGTAGGAGACAAAGTTTGAGTTAACAAATTCTCCTCCACGATCACTCCTGATGTGGACAATGTCATCACCTCTAACTGTTACAGCTCTCCTGCAAATCTTCTTAAACTCTTCGAAAGCATCACTCTTGTTTCTGAGAAAAGCTATCCAAGTCCACCTCCTAAAGTCATCTACCATGACCAGAAAGTAAGATTTTCCTCCAAGACTTTCAACTTGTGTGGGGCCAACCAGGTCCATGTGAATGAGCTCAAAAGGAAGAGTAGTACTGACAAATTTTTTCTTCAAATGTGAGGTCCTAACCTTTTTACCAATCAGACAAGCACTGCACAAAGTTTTTTCTGGATTCAACGATGGCAAGTCACGTACAAGTTCTTTCCTACTAATCTTAGCGAGATCTCTCAAGTTCATATCCCCAAGTCTTTGGTGCCATAGGAGGGAAGTCTCATTTTGAACAAAATTGCATTTAGCAACAGGTTCTTCAGCATTGATAACATAACAATCCTCATTGGATCGTATTCCTCTCATGAGAACCTTGTTCAAGTCATAATCAAGAACTACACATTCCTTGCTTGAGAATAAACAGAAATTACCCTTATCACATATCTGACTGATACTGAGTAGGTTATGTCGAAGACCATCAACAAGAGAAACATCACTGATCTGTGGAATGCCTTCGGATTGAACTACACCTTTCCCAACTATTTTGGCATTTACACCATCTCCAAAGATCACATTCCCACCATCATATGGCTCATAGTCTTTCAGAAAGGACTTGTCTCCTGTCATGTGTTTTGAACATCCACTGTCAAGATACCACTTAGATGTTTTTCCAGCTTTCAGAGCACACCTGACAACCAAGCACTTTGCAGAATCTTTAGGTTACCATACCGCTATGACTTTCTTGGGATAAGATTTGTTGATTAAGAATTCCAGATCTCTGTTCTTTGCCTCAAGATATGTAACAGTCTTCCTTAGTTCTACCTCTTGATTAATCCTTTTAGTAGCAAGCCTCTTCCTGCAGTATCTCTGAATATGACCAGGCTGTCCTCAAAAGAATCAAGTTCGTTTCCCACGATGTTGATATAATCTCTGTCTAGTAGAGGATGTACCAAATTCTTTTACAGCCTTGTATCCTAATCCAGCCTTATCATGAGTACTCTGAGAGACCTTGAAGAGGTGATCCAGAGATAAAGTCTCAAAGGATGGAGTAGACACCTTTGTCTTCCCTATGGAGATCTCCATCCTCTTTAACTCTAGAGTTAAAATCTCTTTCTCATTTGAAAGTGACTGGACTAGAGTATTAAGTTTGGCAACTTGATCTTACAACTGCTTTCTATCACTATGAAGGTTTTGACTCAAGTCATGCAATTCTTTGATTCTGACTCTGTTCATTTCAAGTTTCTTTGCAGCTTTCTTGAATTCTTCATAGAGCTCATTGTATGCAGACTGAAGGTCCTCTTCTTCCGGTTCACACTCAGAATCGTCACATTCTCTACTTGTAATCTTGTTACCAAGAGAAGAACATGATATTGCCATAAAAGCTCTTGTGGAGAAGATATCATCAGTTTCGGAGTCATCAAGATCATGTTGAGAGTTTGAAGTGGAACTTGTTGTGGCTTCCTGACACATGAATAAGGATACAGAAAAAGAAATGGCAAGACTCCAATTTTTCCTGCAAAACTTACCCATCTTCTCAACCATTAAGGTAAAGACATCTATAGAGTCAATAGAACATGTAAATTTGAAACTCAAAGGACTAAAGCAGTTCGAGGGGATATCATATTTATAAACCTCTAAACTTTTATGTCCGACATGCTCATAGTCCTTTTTATTTTGACTCATAGTGTTAGGAACAACAGTAACATTTATAGAAGTAGAGACATAATTAGATATAGCTATTTTATCATGCTTTATACTTAAAGAATTTCTACGGACAAGGCAAACATCAAAACAACTTCTTTTACTGACAAGAGAGAAGGGTTTGTTCATACTAAGACCCCCAGTCATGAACATCATCGTGTATGGATCGTTTTCTCAGGTTTTGAAACCTTGATTGAGCAACTCGGCTCTGATACCAATTGATATTCCTTACATAATGGTGTCCAATATACTAGAGGGGGGGGTGAATAGGGTATTTAAAAACTTAAAGGTAAATATCACTCCCAAGAGATACAAAGGCACACTAACACTTTTCTGAGAAAAACTGTCACTAATAGATATGCTTAGGAAAAACAAAGATGCGGAATAAACAATTTCACTAAGCAATTCTATCTAGCCATAACCAACAAACAAGCAAGACAACAATTATAAGGAGATGTAAAGCAAGATAGAATGATCAAAGATGTAGTAGAGATTTAATCACAACTAACTATCTCTAGTCCTTGGCTTATTGTCTTTATGAGAAAACTAATACACACCAATACTTTCACGTGTAGTCAAGAACTTCTCAAGGTGGGAGAGAAAGAGGCATTCCCACCTTCCGGTTCAAGAACTACAAACTAGAGATGTGAATTGGTGATATCAATCTATACCTACAACTACCAAGCATATAGAAATAAAGTAAAAGCAAGAATGCAAACCCACAACACAAGGATGTATAGTGGTTCGGCCCAAAATGGCCTACGTCTACTCTTCAAGTCGCTTCTTGCTATTAAAATAAATTAAAAGTCTCGGAACACGTCCAACCAACTCCACACAACTCCCATTTGTGTTGATTTCATCTAACTTGAAAGTTGTAGAGATTTTACACTAAAATCCCTAACCTAGAATCCACTAGGGTTTTGAAGAAGCTTGTCACAAAGATCCTCACCTTGAACTCCTTCTCAAGGGTTTCACTTTTCTTGTCTTCAACAAGAACTCAACACATCAAAGGAATAACCATTGGTAGAAAGGGGTTTTTCTCTCTTGAATGTCTCTCACAAAGAGAATGGTAGAGAAAAAAGATAAAGCACTCAAATGGGTTTATATTAAACACCCATGAACAAACATTCACTCAACCTCACTTGGATTGGAAGAATTGGAAGAGATGAATGGAAAGAAGATGATGATTTCTCTCTTGTAGCTTATCTCACAAAGATAGGTTTTTACCTCTTGAAAGCTCTTGATGAAGTGAACAAAATCCTTAGAGAAATCCTCTTGTAATGTTGCTTTTATAATCAAAACCCTAAAAGAGTCGTTGGTCAAAGTCAATTGACCAACTAGGGTTTTGAGCGGGTGAACCGGGAGTGAGTTGGAGCAAACCGGGACAAAAACTAGCATTTCTCGTTATAGAGTCGATTTTAGGCATAATTACATCTGTGCCACTGAGGTAAAGTCGTGTCTAGGTATATTTAAGAATTCCATCAAAGGTAGAGTCGACTCTAGGCCAAAAAGCCATTATCCACTTATACCTAGAGTCTGCTCCAGGCATAATCAGCATTCTCATTTATAACTGGAGTCTGCTCTAGGCTTAAACGTCATTCTCATTTATAACTGGAGTCTACTCTAGGCTTAGCCGCTGCCTGCTTCACCTGTTTGACTCCCAGTTGAGCTCGGTTCCCGTCGTTCGCATCTATTCTTGATGTCTTCAGCTCCGAACTCTTCCGGACACTTGTACACCAAGACCTAGACCTAATACAAGGACTCATACTATAATATAACATGTGTAAAAACCGTTTTGCCCTTGTTATGTCACAATTCACAAGATATAACATTTACATGGTTTTCTAATGTTCAAAATCATTTTCAAGGTAAATATATGGTGAAATCGTCTTGAGATAAACAATAAAACCTATGTTTATATTATGCCCCCTTGATTTCATCCTTATGATCAACTAGAAAATAAAATGAAGAGACTAAGAACGAACTCAAAAATTTAGCAAGAAGTGGGTCCCTCGGGCCCGGATGTACGTCAATACACTCTAAATAAAGAAAGGCTCAAATCCCACTTGGGTTACAATCATCTCCACACTATTTTTAGGGTTTCATTGAAGATCAATCAATCTCAACTTGCTTATGCTAAATTGACATTATATGCACAAAGATAAGCTAGTCAATGTTTTCCATGGGGTACAGTGAGACATCTCATTCTCCATTTATGCATGATACCTGGGAAATAGCTTATAGGTCTAGTTATTTTCAAAACAGGATGTAGAGGTGTCATGGGTCTTATCGGGACCCAATGAACATAGCCTTCCAACCATTCGGGAAGGTAACCATCTTAGTGATGGTACCCGGAAGCACACATATAGCTCTATTTGAAAGGATGACATCAAGAATAGTATTAATAAGTCTAAAGCATATTTGATAACAAGGTTCATTATTCTGCAATTCATATAAATGTTGGCACATTTGATAACAAGGTTCATCATCAACTCTAGAGGGGTTCTCATAACCAAAGATGTTAGTTGCCATCCATATCAAAACGAGAGCTTGATTATTACAAAATTGACTTGTGTCTAGTGTTCCACTATTACCTTCTACACATGGTGATAAAATCTGAGAAAACATAAGCACATCATATACTGGTTTGTTGGAGTTATACAACTTTTCCATCATATAAATGTGATTTTCATAAAAAGTGTGTGGCATATCTAATGATTGACCAATCGTACCTGGGCATACATATAAGATATCTCCATGCATTCTAACATAAAAGCCAGGTTTTTCTTCACTATGCACTATTTCAATATTCCGATAAAATTCTCTAATAAAAGTTGGTGAATAAGTCTCATTACTGGAAAATAAGAGATTGTCCATTCCATCTTGCTAAGTTTTTCAAAGAAGTAACTCCCCCATGGAGAATTCATTAAGTCCATATAGCCACGTTCGGTAACAATGTTCCTATACATAATATGTCTACAAACCGGGGGTTTGAATTCTGGATGTTCGTCCAAAAATTCAATTATTTTAGCAAAACGGAGTAGACGTTTTTCTCTTGTGTCGGGGTAAGAGAAGTCAATGATTCTATCCACGATATTCTAATGAAGGACACACAATTATAAGTATTAAAGCAAACAAGGAAGTCAAACGAGGAACGTACCTGAAAAAATCGCAGAATTTGAAAAAAATTTGCCTTTTCTGTTAAACTCGCTTGGGGCGAGTTGGTAGCTTTACTGAACTCGCGTGGGGCGAGTTGTCCAGTACCTCCAAAAAAAAAATTCTTGATTTTTGTGATTTCCTCCACTTTGTATACCTCAAACAACTTATTCTAAGGTAGGCTAGATAGCTTTAAGTCGACCTATACTTATAGACTTGTGATTTTGGACTTCGATTTGGTTTAGAATTCAATTTTGTCCAAAACTCCAAGTATAAGTCCAAACTGCCTTTGGAGTGTTCTAGGTCATCCAGAATACTTCTAAACCTATCCATAAGTGTATTAATAATTCTAAAGTCCTAACCCTAGTCCAACATGTATTTGACCCAAATTAGGGTTTTTTTAGGGTTTTTATTTTTTCGAATTTCCATGGAATTTTCAACTTCGTACACATGCATTTCATAGCACTAGGTCATTTTTAACCCCCAAACAGAATGTTTGCACTTAAGCAAGTAAATGAGTGTGCGGGAATGTAAAATTACTTAGAAAGATAAAGATACACATTTGTACACAAAACTTTATTTCATTGATTAATTTCATCATTTACACACAAGAAATGAAAGTTGCAACATTTGATTAAAATAAACATTAAAAAGCAAAAATAAAGTAAAAACAACTTAAGACTCGATCTTAAAGACTTAGACTCGATCTTAAAACTTAGACTCGATCTTATAAACATTAAAAACCTAAAATCTAAGATTACAACTACTCTACTCTTCTCCATCCTCATCATGATCCTCGTCCTCACTCGTAGTGGGACCTTCACTCTCCTCCATCACATGCTCTTTTAGATCCGTGAGGTCCATGTCCAAGTTGTCAACCCTCTCGTTGAGCGTCTGGAATTGATGGACGATGTTTTGATGCATGTGGGCCATGGCCGTCATGAACACCCTCCCGATGGCATTGGGATCCGTGATCCAATCTAAACGTGATAGCTTCAAGGGGTTTTGCCCATTGGCTTGGACACCTTGCCTTTTCCTCTCCCTCAAGGCTTCTTCCATGTCACCTTCACACCAATTATTCTTCACGCATTGCAAGCGGATGGCCTTTGAGAGGATCATCCGTGCGGGGGCAATGTTCTCTCCCTCGGGTGTAGGCAACCTCCAGACGGTTCGCCATATCTTGGTGATGAGCACCAGGAGTACCGCCCTCTTCGCGGTGGTGAGGGTGTTGCAGAGAATCCGGACTATGCAAAAGTTCTGGTTCTTCGATTGAAGCTGCCACAAGATGTGGGCGATGGTTCGGTTAATGTCCGTTAGCTTTGATGTGCCAAGGACATTATACCCCAACCATTACGCCACCATAGCTTGGTTCCGCCTTAGAGACTTGAAGTCGATGCATGAGGAACCTCTCTTTACTTTGCCCTATATGGTTATCTTCGGAGCTATGTGAGAGATATCGTGAATAATGTTTTGGAGGTGAGGGTTTTGTAGGATAGGAATGTCAAGAGCATCGCTAATGGATTTGTGCTCAAGCTCATACTCCATTCCTAGATAGGAGATGAAAGTTGTCCCATCATTGCGGACGGTGAGGTTGGAGTAGAAGATATCGACAATGGTGGGGTGCCATTTGTCGGATTTGCGGATTAGAAGGTTTTTCCACCCCATAATTCGGATTTCCTTTCAGAAAAAAGGTCGAATGAGGGGGTCTTTGAACACTCTTCTAAAAGATTTTTCACAAAGAACTTTTCTACCTCCAGGAATCTCTGCAAAAGCCATGAAGAAAGAGAATGAAAAGAATGGAGGAAATGAAAATCGAAATTTAGAAAAAAAAAATTTGGAATTCCTGGATTATTCGCGTGGGGCGAGTTGGGTAAAGGAATGAACCCGCGTGGGGCATGTTTAACAGAAACAAGTTTTTTGAAAATTTTTTGTAACTTGCTCGAAATTGCAAGAGAAAGATGAGAAAAAAGGAAACCCTAGGAGAGAGAAAGAGAGTAAGAGACTTAGAGAGATAGAAGAGAGTTGTTCTGTGAGTTGAGTGAAAAGAAAGGGGGGTTTAAATAGATGAAGTGAGTGGGAAGTTAAAAGTTCTAACCTAGAAATAAAGTAAAAAGGTAACTCCCAACCACTAAAACCCCATTAAACACACACATCCACCAACTAAACCGTTCTTGTTTCATCTTCTTTACACGTTCCCATGCTCTTTAACTCATGTTTGTATATGGGCCCATTATCCATCAACCACGTGCAACGTCTACGTGAAGCGACTTGCAAGCGAAAGACTTGTTTTTCCAATTCCATTCTCACGCGATCGAGTTATTAGAGTAGAGAAAGCATAAAAACCACTTAAAATGCCTAGGTTGCCTCCTAGTAGCGCTTAATTTTACGTCTTCATCCCCAAACAAAACATGAACATACATCCAAGATTATAAAGCACATTCATCATCTAAGTACACCGACATTATCAATTCAATCATTTCCATATCCTTAGTCGGTAGTTCCAAGCAAGGTTTCACACGGTGACCATTTACTTGGAACACAACTCCGTCTTTGGGATTTTCTAATTATATAGCACCACAATGTAAAACTTTAGTAACAACAAAAGGTCCGGCCCACCTTGTCTTAAGCTTACCCGGGTGTAAATGTAAACGGCTTCTACCTACATGAAATTCTTTCCTTAGAATTTTTGCATCATGCACTCTTTTAGTTTTCACTTTGTAATCTCTTGCAAGATCATAAGCGTCACAACGAATTTCATCTAATTCATTAAGTGTTAATTTCCTATTTTCACCGGCTTCATCTATATCAAAATTTAGCTTCTTGATAGCCCAATAAGCTTTGTGCTCCACTTCAACGGGTAAGTGACACGGCTTGCCAAAGACAAGTCTGTATGGTGACATGCCAATGGGAGTTTTAAAAGCCGTTCGGTAAGCCCATAGAGATTCTAAAATACGGTCACTCCAGTCACTTCTTTCGGGGTTCACCGTTTTTTCCAAAATACGCTTAATTTCTCTATTGGATACCTCAACTTGCCCCGAAGTTTGTGGATGATAAGGTGTAGCTATTCTATGTGTGATACCATATTTTTCACATAAATTATCAAAAGACTTGTTACAAAAATGTGATCCTTGATCACTAATGATGGCTTTAGGTATCCCAAACCTAGAAAAAAGGTTTTCTCTCAAAAATTGTGTTACCACATTTTTGTTATTTTTCATAGTTGGGATAGCTTCAATCAATTTTGAAACATAGTCTACCGCGACTAGGATGTATAGAAAACCTATGGACGGGGGAAAGGGTCCCATGAAATCAATGCCCCAAACATCGAAAATGTCAACCACCAAAATGTATTTTTGTGGCATCTCATTCCTTATTGAAATTTTACCTAATTGTTGACACCGGTGGCAATTTCGGCAATAAACATTAGCGTCATGATACAACGTTGGCCAATAAAATCCACTTTGTAAAACTTTGGCCACCGTTTGATTTGTACTAAAATGACCACCACATGCATGGTCATGACAAAAAGTCAAAATGTCAACTTGTTCCCAATTAGGAACACATTTTCGAATTATTTGGTCTGGGCAATATTTAAACAAGTAAGGCTCATCCCAAAAGTAATATTTTATCTTAGATTTGAATCTTTC
>JABWDY010021927.1:18864-29112 GCA_013358455.1 Thalictrum thalictroides | reverse complement strand
ACTTTCTTATGGTTAGAGTAGAACTCAAAAATTTTGCATGGTTCTATTTTAGAAAAGAAAAGAAAAACTTGTCGTGACAATAAAACTTACCTTGAGTTGATCATTATAGATGTAATTTGATTTGAAACTAGTTCCAGATACAACCAATTTTTTTTGTTTGACCGATAAAACAATAAATTTTATTAAAACTGTGTAATTGAGGGAATCACACCAAACCCCCACAGTGTGGTTACAGCAGGCAATACAGCCATCATTTTTTGACGTCACTTGAACTAACTAAATTTCTTTCTTCACCATACAGACGAGGTCTTAATTCCTTAATAACATGCGTAAGCATCTTTTGCAAAAACCATGTGTCGCATATGATATTTGGACAGTCTCCTGAATAAATAATGGTATTCTACTACTGTAGGTCATATTTCCTGTGTTACATGAATGATTTGGTTGTTCCATGAATGAACTCTTTCTTTATAAAATCCATTAGACGTGAACAATTTCCTGCAACATTTGGTATTTTGTTTACTGATATTGTAGTGATATGCGTCGTGTGTGATACTACTGTATGTCCAAGACCTCAGATTCTTTTGTGTTTTATTGTTCACAGTTATCCGGAGAGCTCCTCACGAATTCAAAATTGCTTGCCTGCAGGTGGGTTCTTGTCTAGTATTGTACCTCCAAATGCTTATATCTTCATGGGATTAATCTAAACTCCTTATCTTTATTTATTTAATTCTATGGAAGTTGATGATAAATTAAAATTTTTAGTTCTGCCCGACAATTCCTATCTGAAATGGTTTACAATTTCTGAAAAATTCAGTACGTTATGCATGTGTAATTTTGTGAAGGTTGTTGAGGAGGAGGTTCCATTTATCGTATACCATCATTTTATTGGTTGTCTCCCTAAAAATTTGCTGTTGGTACTTTAGTAGGTTTAGTTCATAGTAAGAATTTTAAAGGCCAAAGGCTATTGGTTTGAGATTTTTGGTGTATAGTATATTTGGGCATTTCTAATGATGTCAAGGTCTTAAAATTCCAGGACATCAGGGCGTTATTTCCCCCTGATCGCAGCCCATTTTATGCTGGTTTTGGCAACAGAATTACTGATGAGATAAGCTACCTTAAGCTCGGAATCCCAAAAGGAAAGATATTTATCATTAATGCCAAGGTAATGTTTTGATCCATAGTGGTCATTATTGAAAATAAGCTGCAGAGTTCTGATTGACGAACTGCTTTATGTGCTGGGGTTGCAGGGTGAGGTTGCTGTGAACCGCCGGTTTGACAGAAAGTCTTATACATCCCTTCATGCACTCGTCGATGGCATGTTTCCTGCCACATCATCCGCTGAACAGGTGTGCTCTTTAGCCTGTATTCTTTTTGATTCTTATGTCTCATCATAGTTCAGCCAGGGAGATTGCCAATTTGGTAGAATTTGGTGCTATGCATATTGCAATAAATAGTGATATGTAGGCCATCTTTCTTGGTTCTCAACCCACGTCTTGGAATAGATTTCTGCATTGTGACCCTACTTTTTTGACATTTTAACTCCTGACAATCTCTTGAAGATCTGCAACACCTCTCTGATTTAGGATGGCACAAAACTGTATCTGGTCTAATAGAATTTGAGTCATATCATTTTTGAAAGTGTCTACTGGCCAACTGGTCATGCCTTTGTAATTTGGCCCCCACAGTTTCTGGATCAGCTCCCTCCTTCAACTCGGAAGGGGGTTTCACGGTTATAATGTTATATTACCTGATGGGCTCATACTAATGGGAGAAAAATGTCTAACTCATCATTCTTACCTTACGTAATATGGTATCAACCTGCACTCTGATTTCCGCATGAATAAGCCTTTTCTGTTCATTCCCTTTTTCTTCCTCCAATATAAGAACCGTGAAAATATTAGACACACATGCACTGACAGAAACAGCGATTAATCAATACTGTCTTTTTGAATGATGCTAAACTGTTCTGAATTTGCATCTGGTTTTCTGGTTCTAGGAGGATTTCAACTCATGGAACTTCTGGAAAGTGCCTCTTCCGGAAATTTAGTTGTCGAAGATTTCGTAGAAAAGGTATCTCCTTCACTGTTTGGAATGGGTGACAAGAAGATGTTGGCATACACATTTTTTCCCGACCAGGTAGAACCTTGCTCCATCTATTACGTCTAAACTTTATATTGTGTTTCTTGTTTTAACACTTCCAAGGCATATATGTATTGCTTCAAAGTAATTATTTACTCCCATCATTTCTTGGGTTGCTTGTTCTGAGAAAATAACAATCTACGACCTTCGAAGAACCAGAAATATCTCCAAATCTTAAGAAAGTTAATTATACACGGGAAGGTTATGTCAAAGTCACTGATTTAGTGAGTGTTGGAACATTACTTCTGAAATGTAGAAAAATGTTATAACAGCAAGGAACTTGAAAACAAGAGCTATAATGACAATCAGAGATCATAGGTCGAGAAAGAAACCATTTAGCGAACACATTAAAATTAATGCGACTTAATGAAGGATCAGAAATTGAGTTGGTAGATCTTGTTATTTTCATAAGTGTATTCAAGCGGGAAGTTTTAGTCAATTGTTAGTTTCCTTGAAATCCACATAGTTACTCCTTATCATCTTATTTCTTTTGAAGTACTTCAATTTTTTTAGCAGTTTGATTTAGTTAAGTGATCTATTGCTTATTGCTATGTTTTACATTATACTAGACTCGATCACATGCTTTATATCATTATTCTAAAATTGGTTCCTTGGTATTAGTATAATTTTATTGTCCATATTTTCAAAGTGTTTGCTTTGGTACATGAAAGCTCTGAGTTTACCGTGAAGAAAAAATCTATCATGGATTTCACACCAAACCAGAATTTTATTTTCTTGCCTTATGAGTATGTGAAGTGAATGCAAGCATTTTCATATTTCCATGTGCAGTGAATCTGTCCATGGATGGTGACGTGGTGACGTGTGAAGCACATTTACTGTCTACTTTACTGGTCGAATGATTCACTGATGGCGGATAATTTATGTACAGATGAGTTAAAATATTCGATCAGATAGTTTATTAGTCAAATAGCTGAAATAGTATAGTATCTTGTTGTCATGACATATCACCATAATTGAAGTGATAATGCTGCTAGAGAAAAGATGTTTATACTAGGAAAAAGAAGTGGGGATGTACTGGATAATGTTTGTACCATTGTTTATATATAGAAATTAATAAATTGAGTTGCATAGTGTTAAATAGGGGATCTCATTAACACCCACACCTCCATCCTCCTCTCCAAAATAGGAAAACGAAAAAATAGAAACAAAGAAAAGAAAAAAGAGAAGAGATGAATATTGAAAAGAAAAACTAATATTGAAAAGAAAAACTAACTTCTTTTACAAATGTACAAACTACAAAGAGGCTCGCTGGTCAGCAACACTGAATACTAAAGAGAACAATGTCAGTTCAAGGTAACTCACTACTTCTGAATATGATTAATTACTATATTACTAGTCTGTTGTCTACTAGTATATGTTGGGTGGCGAACAGTTTCGGTGACTTCGTTCATCAGGAGATTCTTGGTGATGTTAGTCTTTAGGTTCTTTAAAACTTTAAAATAGGCCCCAGTAGTATTAGGAACTGTTTTATCAGTCTTGATGCCCAAAGATTTCCATACTTTGTTAGATACTGTAGAACATTCAATAATCCTACCTGAGAACTCTGAAGGATCCAAATCTTTATCAAACACAATCCGTTCTCCTTCCATAAGTTTTTTTTGTCCTCGTTCATGAAGAAAAAGCAGCTGTCGATTATTTTTGTCAATCTCAAAAAGAAAACTCACTGTGTAGCTATATTTCCATTTTAATAGTCCTGTATCTGTACGGGCCTGGGGAACATAAGGGTCATCCCAACATTGGAAAATAAGACCATCTGCTTCATGTGAAAGCTTTGGAATAAAATCAGTTAGAAGCTTTGCAACTGTAGATAAGGGCCAAAAGTCTTTTCTCCTTACTCTGAACGTTTCCATATCATATCTGTAATTTGGAATTCTACTGTGATGGATAAATTGCCTTTCTAGATTCCTAGGTTCAATGATTTGTTTCTCGAGCATCTTCCACCTTTCATGGAACGGCAGATGGGCAATGGACATATTGTTAATGGCTATTAAATCATGGATTAGATATCTTCTTTCTTTTTTACCTGTCTCTGGCACTGTGTCAATGACCATCTCCCCGTCGAGTAATGTGAAATTGTGAGTTTCTTTGCGAGCACCTGTTTCTATTTTTTTCAGAGGAAATCGCATGTGCACCCTCCGGAAGAAAAAATTCTCATCAATCAAGTAACAGCCATCCCATGTTATGAGCATCAGGTACCTTGTTCCAACAGTGCTCCAGGTAACATAAAAGTAGCGTTTTCTTAAGAGTTCCAAGTTGTTTCTCGTTAATGAAAGTGGACGTGAACCTGGAAATTGCGAGTGTCCCTTTGTTCCTTTATCAAGTTTGAGTAACCGATAGCAGGCTTCACGTAGGACATCTTGCTGCTCATTGGTTATTGCATCTCCCAGCACATCATCATTTTTTGTTACATGGATCTTCTCAGTCTGACATACAGGAGCATTACTACCGTCGTCATGGTCATCATCTATCATTGGTATGGTATTGAGATCAAGAGGGTACAGACAGTTTTTCCACTCCGGTGTTGAAGGACAAACAACTGTCTGCGGCTTTGATTCATGATAGCATGCGTATAACTCATCAATGTAGTTCTGTTTAAAGATTCCTGGTGGTCTTGCCTTGGCAAATATATCCAGAGCCGCAGTTACAGAAATAGAACGCGTACGCATAAGATAATGCACAATCATGTAACCTGTGTTATTATATCCATGAGTACAGTGAACAAGAATGTATTTCGATTGTCCCTCAGACATAAACTTCAGGACCTCAAACACGAATTTGTTCACAGATGCATTGTCAGGTATAGAATTCTCCCCTTTGCATGCAATCTTTACATGCTTGATGCCTTTCTCAATCCAATCTAATGGTTGATAGTACCGATTGTTTGTCATATTTATTACTAACCCAATTTCCTTTCTTTCGGTTCCTAGAGTTAGGAACTTCTGCAATGGGTATCTGTTAGTAGGTTCCTTGATCAATTCATCGTCAGAGTATTCACTTACTGGAACTTTGGAGGGAATTATATGATCTATTGGCTGACCATAAGAAGGACAACGCAACCAACCACGAGGTAGACAAGTCTTCGCTTTTACACATCTAGGCTTCTTGGAAACTTGTTCTAGTAGTGGCAACTGACCTAGAGATCGTTTCTTTGAAACTACTTGTGGTGTTAGTGGTAACTGAAGTTGAGGTCTTTTGCAAACTGGATCTGGTGGTAAGGGAAGAAGAAGTGGTTTTTCAGAAACTACTTGATATGGTGGCAACTGAACTTGATGAGGAGTTTTCTTGCAAACTGGATCAGCTGTTGAGGGAAGAGGAGGAGGTTTGTGCAAAACTTCTTTTAATGGTGGCAATTGAAGATGAGGAGGTTTCTGCGAAACTTCTTGTAATGGTGGCAACTGAACTTGATGAGGAGTTTTCTTGCAAACTGGATCAGCTGGTAAGGGAAGAAGAGGAGGTTTCTGCGAAACTTCTTGTAATGGTGGCAATTGAACTTGATGAGGAGTTTTCTTGCAAACTGGATCAGCTGGTAAGGGAAGAAGAGGAGGTTTCTTCGAAACTTGTTCTGTGGGCTTATAACCATTGGAATGACAAGGTAACAAACTAGGCAGCTTCTTGAAAACTTGTGGTGGTGGCAAGTGAACCTTAGGGAAATACTTGAAAACTTGTTGTGTAGTTAATGGAAGAAGAGGAGGTTTGTTTGAAACTTGATGTGGTGTTCTTCTTATGGGCTGATGACCATAGGGACTACAACCTAACAGACCATAGGGACTATAACCTAATATACCCTGCGACGAATAAGGAAGAGAATTATTGAAAACTACTTGTGGTGGTAATGGAAGAAGAGGAAGTCTATTTGAAACTTGTTCTGGTGACAAGTGAACCGGAGAAGGGTAGACTCGTTTACAGAGAGAAGCAGAGATTGCCATTTTTTTTATTCAATCACAGGTACAAGTTTTCTGAACTTTAAAGAAGGAAAAGAAAACGTTATGTGAGAGCAATGTGTTTGTGTCCTCAGCATATATAGGGGTTTGCTTGGTGAAGGAGTTGGAAATTGAATCCAAATAGGAAACTTAATTGGATTTTGATTTCTTAGTGGTTGCTTTTTATTAGAATTCAAACTCGTCGAAAAATAGAATTTACAGTCCTGATACAATTCGGATTTCTATTTAGAATTGAAAAAGTTTTGGGGAAACAAGGTATTTGGGCCAGAAGCCCAAAAGGCTTTTTTAGTTATTAGAGGCCTGTTAGACTAGATGGTATTTAGATCTCTGACCTCTAATCAGACATTAGTGGTGCAATTCGAGCCAGCTCTAGTATGTTCAAGCTCGGCTCGTTTAAAAGAGGCCAAATTTAGTATCGAGTTTTTTTTTTTGCTCTGGATAGTTAGAAAATGAACGAGTTCGAGCCGAGCTAAAAATAAGCAGACCCCGAGCCAAGCTTGAGTAGTTCGGCTAAAATTGCATACAAAAGTGGTGTTCAAGCCGAATTAGCCAAATTTTTTTTATGTGTTCAAAGTTCAAACTCTGCTGGTTTAGAAAACCAACGAGCTTGAGCTGAGCCGAGCTGCTTGGGTCAAATTGCACCCCTAACCAAACTGATTATTAGACAACTATCACTAAAAAAATTTATGCAACAAGGTGTATCTATTCTCATCACCCCAGATGAATTCGAATCCCTTGTTGATCTGTAACTCTCTGGAGCTTGTTCTGTTTGTTTGTAACTTGTTAAAAGACCAATGAAGCCGTTATATGTTAAGGTCTTAATAAGGATAATATTTGATATATTGACAATTTATTTCATGCAGTACACAAGATAGGAATATTACTAATAATACAGTACACTAGTAAATTTGTATCTTCACTCCCAAATGCTTTTTTGCAAATGAAACAAGATTACCTATCTCATTGTCATCGATGAATCCATTACTGTTAACATCCGCGGTCTTCACTCCACGATCACTCATCCATGTAGTAAACCATCCTCCTACACTACGTAAGGCTTCACGAAGTTCTTCTTTGCTTATACGTCCATCCTTATCTTTGTCCACCCATTCCTTGAATTCTTCCACTGTCATTGTACAGCTACCACGAAAACAGTTGAGCTTGATGGTCATTTTCAGGTCTATCTGACAAGTTACAAGTAATGTTATCAGACACCAAAACAAATGAACTCGATCTTATTGAGTTTCGGACTTAGTAATTACAGATTTATATATAGCCGGCCTTTCAGGTGTGTTTCATGTGGTCTAGTGGTATATATTCTTTCTTCTTTCTAGTCATCACTTTAGTTATTCCTCCTTATCAACAAGGGATATGATTTTATGAGATGCACATGTAGATTGGGATAGATGAATATACCATCTTTTTTGCTAAACAAGTTGAACTCATGGGAAACACGTACACAAGAGCAACAGTTTAGATTCCTAGTGGGTTGAAAGTAAGTACTGTAGTACCGCAATGTTAATAAAAAGACGGTGAAATTTCCTGGAGTTGGGGAATTATTCACTTGAGCGAGGGCAAGCAAGATATGAGATTATATTGCAGTGGTTGCAGCCAAGGTGTTAATTATTTGCAGTTGCCATCAGATCATGGGAAATGATATATTTTTTTTCTATGAGAAGCAGTTTAGGGGGTGAGGCAGACC
Organism: Thalictrum thalictroides; assembly: GCA_013358455.1. Lineage (NCBI taxonomy): Eukaryota > Viridiplantae > Streptophyta > Magnoliopsida > Ranunculales > Ranunculaceae > Thalictrum > Thalictrum thalictroides. Next base: position 21,306 of record JABWDY010021927.1, on the reverse strand, counting down.
CCAATCTGTAATGATACTAACTTCTTCTTTAGGTATATAATGTTGTTTGCATCAAATTGAAGTTTGATATCATTTGGGAGGAATGAAAAACATTACAAGTTAGCATGGCCTTACCACTATATGGATAGAAGGTCTGCAACCGTATTACGTTCCTTATAAACATGTCCGACCTCCAGTACTCATCGATTAGTTTCTGGACGGAGCTCACAACGTGTTTACCATGCTCTAAGAGGGACTCAAGGGTTCACTTAAAATTTTGGGATGCAGAGTTTGCCCAAATGAACAGTCGTACTTCAATTGCTACTAGTTCATTCATCATGACCAATTTGATAGTCGAGCTACCAATATAAGCAAGCAGTTCACTCTTCTACGACTTCCTGAAAATGTCTTTATATCACATACCGGCCAGTTGCAGAGTCAACTCCTTCAAACTTCAACATATGTGGTTCTTCTTGAACAAAGAATGTGTGTATTTGTCTTGAAAGAGGTTTAGATATACCTATCAACCTTTCAGAGTTTCAGATTAGATATATTCTCTGTTATTTGAAATTCTAATTAAATGCAGATTTATTTGGGTTGTGAAGATCATGCAAATTTAAAGTAATGCGCTGTCTACGGACACATTGTGCTTGAATTGGCGAGTTGTATACATATGAAAATCCTAATTATGCTTGGAAAAATTTGCTGTATGTTTGTAGCCAAAAAGATTATAGTGATCTAATGTGTCCAGTAAAATTAAAGAACTGTTCCCTACTACATAAACAATACATAATATGTTATGAATTCACCCAGAGTGACCCCCTTTTTGATCCCCGAAAACAGGCTGAGGCAGGTTGCGCGCATGGCCTGGCAGACTAGCGAAAATATACATTTGGTTGATTGAGAGACATTTTTCTCTTCCATGATAATTATTAGTTACGACTAGAAGTGGTTAATAAATTACCATGAATTCAATTAAACTTTCTCAAACACAAATAGCTACAACTACTGGTTTCTTGAAATGGAATCTTGGCAGTACAACAAGATATACAAGGGTATTACATTATTATATATATATAGAGGCTCTCATACGGTCTGTCCACATACGGACATAGCAATCTTCACACCAATCAACTTTTCTGCAAATGAGATGAGATGACTTATTTCTGCAAATGAATTCAGACTGAACTTCACGTCCGCTTCTTGAAAATTCAAGCAGTACAACTAGGTAGATAAAAAGATGTTAGATGAACTAGCTTAAGACATGACAATCTTCACACCAAAATGCTTTTCTGCGAATGAGATGAGATGTTTTATCTCAGTGTCATCTATGTAACCGTTACTGTTAGCATCAGCAGACTTAATTGCACGTCCGCTGTTCCATGTAGTAAACCACCCTCCAACACTACGAAGAGCTTCACGAAGTTCTTCTTTGCTTATAAGCCCATCACCATCATTGTCGAATTGCTTCAACCATTTTTTGAATTCCTCAATTGTCATCTGACGCTTACCATGACTGGAGACGCTACGGGGGTAACAACTGTTAGTAAATGCCATTACAGAACTTGTATACTACTGTATTACTCACAACTCACAATAATGCTGGCAAATCAGAGGTGTACGTTCTAAATACCAATACAAACATACTCTTATATATCATTTCAGTTGTTCTTCATGGCCTACTTCTTAATTCTTTTCTTCGAGTCTCCTTTATTCGTTCTTATCAAGAAGGAATAAAGATTAAAATCATCTCACGAGTTACATGATTGAGAGGTTTGAATGGATGTAATTTTGTTGCAGATTGATCAATAAGCTTTGCTTTGTCAGTCCAATGTTAATGGTTACCAATATTACTAATAATTAAGATTAGAATCTGCTTTGATGCATGATACGATTAGAATAGTTCAAAAGTTGTGGTCTTAATATCTTCTCCCTTGGTCTAAATGTTCCTTGATCCACTTTTCCAACTTCTTCACAGTAGATACCATTCTTAAATCTTAAGGAATTTCTGTACTGTACATTGCATGTGCCTAGAGGGTTTTGGGGTCCTCTACTCCTCTGCATTGTTGGATGAATTGGTAAGAATGAATGAATACCGATTTTGACATTGGGCTTTTGCATTAATAATGGCTATGGGATTTTGTAATGGATTCTCGTGTTTGCTATAAAAACAATTTCTGCAACAAATTTCTATTATAAGGGGCCTATTATATAACAAGAATCAAATTTAAAGGTGATTCCCAAATTAATGAGACAAAAAAAATAAGAAGTAAAGATTACTGTGAGTAGATGAAATTATAGATGAAAATGCTGAAAAAAGCCGCGGAAATCCGATGGAATATTCTGGTTTTTCAGTATTCGACACGGTACAGTATGCGGAATATACTTGATAAGTAAAACACGCCAAATCCATCAAAAAATATGGAATTCACGAATATCAGACAATATTTTCGAATATTGTTG
>JABWDY010021927.1:6382-17240 GCA_013358455.1 Thalictrum thalictroides | reverse complement strand
AAAAAATTTGAATAAGTCCCACTTGGTTTAACAGCTCCTATACGTGTAGGTTTTTGTATTTGCCCCACAAAACCCACACCGAAAATTCACAACAGACTAAATTCTTCGAGAAAAAAGGTTTATTAGAAAAAAATGATTACCTTTTTTATGTATCTAATAACATGCATCATACTTGCAGCTTGCATAAAAACTAAAAAAATGTTGAGATGATTAACCTTATAATATGATTGTGTGCTTATTTTAGTACAATTTTTGGATTTTTTTAAGAACAATGTTTGTTAGTTGTTACTTGCAATAAAGTGATAGGTTGATTCAAATTATGAAGTGCTCCTACGAAAGCAGCAAAGTATATAAAAATTATCAGTTTTCAAATCCAAATAATAAAGCACTCCAAATGTTTCAAACTCAATATATATCACGTTTGAGAATTCAAACGGATGCATTCTTTGACTAGTTTTAGATGAGAGAATTTTTCCATAACAACTCAAGAAAACATGATGTTTCAAGTTAAGTCTTTATTAATGGTTGTTCTATTTTAACTAATTAAATAAAAAATAGAGGCATTTTGTATCATTTGTCAAGAGTGGGAGAATATGTTGGAAATACATCTAGTCAAATAGAAAAAATGATGGTTGTGTCAAATAGTAAAGGTTGAATCATTTTTGAATCACACGAAGCATGATTTTACTGGGCTAACAAGCTAACAGGTGTTTTAAGTAAAGAAAGTAAATAACAGAGAAACCAGAGATTGAGAAAGAACAAACTCCTGTATTGATAGATCAATATATCCCTTTATATGGTTATTACTCCGTCTTATATATATACATATGAGCTACATACATGGGCCGCATACTTATACATATGGGCTGCACACTTGGGTTTGAATACCTTAAAACACTCCCCATTGTGCAGTCCAAATGTGGTGTTTTTCTCATTGCATCATTAAGATATTTGTCGAGTAACAAAAACCCTGTTGGAAAAAATAACCTCGATCAAATGAAAACAAACGTTGGTGCTTCTCTCGTTGCCTCATTAAAAATCTTGTCGAATAACAAAAATCCCGTGGGAAAAATGAACTCAGTCGAAGGGAAAAAAAACACAACACACCATTCATATTAAGAGACTGTTATGGCGAAATCATTCTCCCCATGATGTCGACATCTCTCTTTTTGTCAATCAAATAGATACAATCTAATGATCATGTAATATACAAAGCATTGTCAGGAAATAAAAACCCATTAGGATAAAAACAAATCAAGACTAAGGTAATCTCAACGTGTTGTGATGAAGTAATCATTTTTTAATGTTAATGGACATTTACAGACTACTCAACGTCTCCAGTGAAAAACCCAGTAGGAAAAATAAGTTTGGATTTGTTAAGTGCAAATGCATAAGTGGGTTGACCATTTCGGCGATGCCTCATTAAAAACCTTTCCAAGAAATAAAACCCAGTGAGAAAAACAACTTTGGATAAGGACCAAAAAGAGTACATCATGGTCGAGGACACACAATAAGTTCTTTCCCCTGACGTCGGCATGATGTGCTCCTTGATGTCTAGCATTCTCCCCCTGATTTTGATACTTAAATAAATTAGAGAGTCGCAGAAAACATACTTCTCAAATGTAGCTTTTGAGTGACAATTTAAAAGTCCCGCATGATTAACTTTATGAAGTATAAATCTTCATGATTTTATGCAATTATTACTGATAATTCATCTTGGCAATTTTCTCATGTGGGGGATTTCATTCATCATCTCGATAAACGAAACTATGTTATCGAGGTAATTCGATCATAAATGTATCAAATTTGACTTGTCAACGCTTACTTGTGCGTAATTATTGCTTACTACCATGCACTATCACAAGTTTTCTCGTGATTTCTTGGTGTAGCGTGATAAATAAGAATGATGTTTCATTCTTTAGAAATCCAGAATGATACATTCTCGACTGCAAAGACATAATCAATACGAGAATGAGCCTTGTTTGGGTTAGACTGATAACTAGAAAAGTTATAACCCGTATCAGCATTTTCATAAGGCATGCACTCAAGTGCACAAGGATAGAACATGACCTTATAATTTCTTGTCTTTTGGTGCCAATCTTATGGCTACGTGTTAGGTGTTTTAACAAGTTTCATATGAACGAAAGCTTCATTTTGAGCTATGTACAAGACTCAATCTGTACAAATATGAGTGTGAGGCTTCCTTTAGTAAGAATGTTTATCAGATTAGGCCGGTCAAATCTATTTCACTTTAAGATTAGAATTTTAACTCTTTGATTGGTTCACACATTTTATATATCCTTTCGCATCTGAAACAATCCATGGGTGCGTGTGTGTCTACCAAACCCTACTCATCTCAAGTTCATATTTGTTACAACACGTATGGTCATTAGATGTTCTAATATCTCAAGTTGGATGTCACAAAGAGACGTTATACCACTTCCATCCATGTTTGATGTAAGTACCAAAATAAGGATTGCCAGATGTCAATCTCCATGATAATGGTTTATGATAGAACATAGTGTATGAGAGTACACGATAATAAGTATAACGGAATGATCAGCTAGGATCACAGTTTGATATAATTAAGTAACATGCAGGAGTATGAGAATAAACGACTATCACGTGTAGTCACGTGGGTAGTTATAACCGTCTTAGATTGAAAGGCTAAGGAAGTGCCACGTTATAGATATACTAACCGTAGGATCATAGTAAGATGATCTAACGGTTAATGTTAAGCGGTGACAATTCTTATATAAAGGGAAGAATAAACCCGAAAAGAGGTACGGATTCATTCCCAATTAGACTTTTTACCACTTCTCTCTTCTCATACTAACTTAGGCATCAGAGTATCTCCCCACTGGAGAAATCCAGTGGGTTCTTTGCAAGTTAGAGGAGATTGATCGAAGGAAGATGAAGGTTGAAGGATCATCAAACATCTTCAAGGATCAAGGTTAAATGTTGATCTTACCATTATGTAAACCGAATTAGGGTTTTACATTGGCGCTAGAAGGATGGCAGAAGCACATCTAGGAGGGCAGAAGCACATCTAGATCAAGAAATTTCTAGGGTTTCGAAGTAAGTTTCTTGTTCATAGATTTTATTTGAAGTATTCAAATGGTAATCTTGAATTCCGATCTGAAAAGTCTTGATTAGTGAACTTATAGAAGGAGTTGAAGACTTTCAATTAGAGAAATTCTTTGAAATTTTTGTAAATGTTATATCTTGTGAATTGTGACAAACAAGGGTAAAACGAACATTTCACATGTGATGTAAAGTTATGAGTCCTTGTATTAGGTCCAAGTCTTATTGTATAAGTGTCCGAGAAGCTTCGGAGCTGAAAACATCAAAAATGGACGCGATCGGCGACAACCGGGAAAAACCGAGTCAAGCGGCACAGGAATCACACATCAGTCGACTGATGACCAAGGGGTTGATTGACCTTTAAGATCAGTCGACTGACCAACAACTCATGGATGCCCTTATATCTTCAGTCGACTGACCTTTTGGGAGTTGAAGTTGACTTATATAGTCAGTCGACTGACTGACGGGAATTCCAGCAAAAAGGCTCTGGTTCAGTTCTGATTTCTTCGGTTTTCTCGGTCAAAACCCTAAGTTGGTCAATTGACTTTGACCAACGAATCTATTGGGGTTTTGACTTTAAAAGCAACACTTTAAGATGGAAAACGTAAGGATTTGGATAGTTTCTTCAAGAGCATCAAGTGGCAAACCCTAGTTTGTAGATAAAGACTTTTTGAGAGAAATCTTCCATCTTCCTTCAATTCATTCAACCCAATCTTTTAAATCCTTTAGAGAGTTGAGTGAATGGTGTAAATGGGTGTTCTATGAACCCATTGTGAGCTAAACCTTTCTTCTCTATCAAACCCATAAAGTGAGGCTATCAAGAGAGAAACCCCTATTACCAAAAGTGTGACCTTTGAAGTGTTTTCATCTTGTTAGAACACAAGTGAATGGCAATCCTAAGGAGTTCAAGGTGAGGAGCTTGGGACTAGCTTCTTCAAACCCTAGTAGGAATCTAAGTTAGAGATTTTGGGAAACAACTTTCAAGTTAGATAAAATCAACACTATAGGGATGGTGTAGAGTTATTGGAGGTGTGCCAAAGCTTTCGATTTGTCTTAATAGCAAGAGGCGACTTGAAGAGTGGACGTAGGCAATATTAGCCGAACCACTATACATCTTGTGTCTTTGGTTTGCTTTCTTGTTCTTATGTTTATTCCTTTATGCTTTGTGTTTGTGGTTAGAGATCTATATCAAATACTCACTATCCTCTAGTTGGTAGTCCTTGAACCGGAAGGTGGGAGTGCCTCTTTCACTACCCACCTCAAGAAGTTCTTGACTACTTGTAAAAGTATTAGGTGTTACATAGTCTTAGAGTTTGAGTTTTCACAAACTCACTCTCAAGGAGGCATAACCCCAAGGACTAGAGTGAGGTAGTTATGGTAGAGATTCTCAACTACATTCTTTGTTCATCTCTTCATGTTTTACTTTCCTTGTCATGATATCTTGGTTGTTAATTGATAACTTGTGGGTGATAGTTTAGACTTGGGTAGTTTAGTTTAATTCCGCATTTTTATCACTGTTGTCTTAACTAGTTTGTAAATAGACTATTCAACCCCCCCTTCTAGTGCTTGGGCACTATTGTGTAGAAATATCAATTGGTATCAGAGCCGAGTTGCTCATTCAAGGTTTAAACACATGAGAAAACGATCCACACAATGATGTCCACGACCAAGGGGAGCGCCGTGAACAAGCCACCTCTCTTTGATGGTAAAAACTATACTTTCTGGAAGGCTAAAATGAAAATGTTTTTAAAGTCACTTAATCCTTTGTGTTGGGATGTTGTAGAGAATGTTTTTGCAGAACCAACTTTCACCTCCGTTGTAAATGGCGAGCCGATCACTACAGTTGCTCCTATTGATACATGGTCAGCCACTGATAAAGCTAAATGTCATGCAAATGCCAAAACTCTAAATACTATCAATTGCGGCATATCACCTGAGGAGTTTAAGTCCATCATGACATGTGAGACGGCAAAGAAAACTTGGGATATTCTAGAACTTTCACATGAAGGAACCACCCAAGTTAAGGACTCCAAGCTGCAGATGCTGACCAGTGAGTTTGAAAGAATGAAAATGAAGGACTCTGAGAAGTTTGGAGATTTCTGGCTTAGACTACAAGACTCGAATTCCATGTGGGGTTTAGGCCAGCAGGTTGATGATTCTGTGATAGTCAGAAAGATTCTTCGTTTACAGCTATTGAAGAATCAAAAGATGTTGGGAAGCTCGACTTGAAAGAACTGGTTGGCTTTATTCAGACATTTGAGATGAAGATTTCTCCTAGAACTTCTAAGGACGACAAACCTACTCCTGAGAAGTCTATAACATTTAAATCTTCCGTTCCTGAAGACTATGATGAAGATTTTGTGTTGATGGTTAAGAGAATGTGAAGAATGTGCTGGAAAAGCAAGAACTTCGTAAGGAATCAATCTACTTCATTCAACTCACATGACAAGAACTCATCAAGGTTTGACAGAAAGAAAGGGCAAGAGTCAGATGAGAAGAAGTGCTATACTTGTGATGGAACTGGGCACATATCTACAATGTGTCACAGTAACACCTCTCGACCCAAGGCAATGAAAGCTACTAAAGGTTCAGATACAGATACTGAGAGTGATTTTGATTCTTCAGATGATGATACATCCACATCAAAGAGAGCTTTAATGGCGATATCTAGTTCCAACCCTGAAGAATCAAAAGATGTTGGGAAGCTTGACTTGAAAGAACTGGTTGGCTCTATTCAAACATTTGAGATGAAGATTTCTCCTATAACTTCTAAGGACGACAAACCTACTCATGAGAAGTCCATAACATTTAAATCTTCCGTTCCTGAAGACTATGATGAAGATTTTGTTTTGATGGTTAAGAGAATAGGAAGAATGTACCGAAAAAGCAAGAACTTTGTAAGGAATCAATCTACTTCATTCAACTCAAATGAAAATAGCACATCAAGGTTTGACAGAAAGAAAGGGCAAGGGTCAGATGAGAAGAAATGATATACTTGTGGAGGAACTGGGCACATATCTACAGTGTGTCCCAGTAACACCTCTCGACCCAAGGCAATGAAAGCTACGACAGGTTCAGATACAGATACTGAGAGTGAGTTTGATTCTTCAGATGATGATACATCCACCTCAAAGAGAGCTTTAATGGCGATCTCTAGTTCCAAGCCTGAATATGAGACCTCGGGTCTAGATAGTGGAGATAGTGATTCTGATGGTGATTCTGAAGATGATGATCTACAGTTGGCCTACAATGAGTTATATGAAGAATATAAGAAGGCCGCCAAGAGACTGGAAAGCAACAGAGGCAAAATCAGAGACTTAAATGACAAGTGTCAGTTGCTCCAAGCCGAGAAGGATGGACTCCAAGATCAAGTCACAAGTCTTAAGTCATCCTTACAATCTATCTCTGATGAGAAGGAGATTTTGTCTCAGGAGCTGAAGAAAATGAAGATATCTATTGGAAAGTCTACTTCTAATCCTGAGACAATGAGTCTAGATCATCTCTTGAAGGTGTCGAGGAGTATTCATGATAAGTCCGGATTAGGATACAAGGCTTCTAAAGAGACACATACTTCTGTAGTAGGACAAGACATTATTCTACACCATAAAGTCAAGAGTTGTTACTACTGTGGTCAGCCTGGACATATTCAGAGATTCTGCAGGAAGAAACGAGCTAACAAGAAGATTAACAGAGAAACTGACTCAAGAAGAACAGTGGCTTCACTTGAGGCCAAGAAGAAAAATCTTGAACTTCTAGTCAACAAATCTTCTGCAAGAAAAATCACTAGAGTATGGCGACCAAAGAAGTTGGGCATCTCATCTAGCTCATCTAACACTCTTGATGAACATCCTAAGTGTCTTGTCTCTCCACTCAGCACTGATGACAGAGACACCACTACTTGCCTAGCACTCATGGCTAGAATTTCATCCAAAGGCAAGGAGTTGTGTTCTGGACCTTCAGAGAGTGATTATTATGCTGAGGGCAGTGAAGTTGATAGTGACTATGCTTACAAGGGTACTTGTGAAGAATTGGAAAGAATCATTCATGGTCTCAGAAAGGCCCTCTCATATCTTGAGACAAAGCACAAACAACTCACTGATGATCTTGCTAAAATCACAGAAGATAGGGAAGAAGCCTATCTAATAGTTGATGTCCTTACTGGGGAGCTATCTAAACTCAAAGAAGAGAGAGACCACTTAAAGGCACAATTATCTGTGAAAGTCTCTCACCAAGGGATTGGTTCTAGAAGCTGTTCTTTCAGATCTTCTCCTGGAAATCACATGTACCACTGTCATATCAAGGAGCCTCAGTCGGTTGCTAAGGTTACAAGTATCTCTGAGGATTTACTAAGTAACATGCTTGATGAAAGCCTTCACATTGCTATGACTAGGCATAGTAGATCTGTGCCTAAGTCTTATACTTGGAGGCACCTTAGCATCCCTTCCAGCACCTAGTTACTAGGTGGTCCTTTTAGGGTTCATTTGCACTTATGTGTTAAATGGACCCTTTAACCGAACTACGAGGCGTTTGATCTCATGTACCCCGTTTTATATATATCCTTGTTTGGGGTATGTAGGCAGTTACTTGTTCGAGACAAGTAGTGCGATGTTATTTTTATATATAAGTTTTACTTAGTTGTATTTCTTATATATGTGATTTCAGTGTTTCACGTCTTTATCTTAAGTGTTTCAGATAACAAGAAGCTTATGTGCTTAAAGTGATCCTTTCTTATACCTGGTTTTATCATGACATGAAAAGGTTACCCGTGTCGATATCACATTCTTGTCATGTTCTTGGTTTAAGTTTGGTATATCTTGTTTTATGTGAATGCCTTGTGAGATCTACACAATGGTGTCCAATACACTAGAGGGGGGGGTGAATAGTCTATTTAAAAACTTACTGGAAAATATCACCCCCAAGAGGTACAACAAAGATAAACTGTCACTTATCGAAGAAACTGACACTAACAGATATGCTTAGGAAAAACTAAATGCGGAATAGAAAGATTACACTAAGCAAGTCTATCAAGTCTAAAGCAACTAACAAGCAAGATAACAAGATATGGAAAGGTAGAGCATGAAAAGATGAACAAGAAAGTAGTCTAGAATACTACTCACAACTAACCAACTCTAGTCCTTGGAGTCATGTCTTCATGAGTATGGGTTTGTTGAAACCACAACTCTAAAACAATGAAACTCCCAATACTTTTACAAGTAGCCAAAAACTTCTTGAGGTGGGTAGAGAAAGAGGCACTCCCACCTTCCGGTTCAAGGACTACCAACTAGAGATGTAAGTTGGTGATATTAATCTATAACTACAACTACCAAGCATATAGATAATAATAAGAACAAGAAAGCAAACCAAAGACACAAGATGTATAGTGGTTCGGCACAAGATTGCCTACGTCCACTCTTCAAGTCGCTTCTTGCTATTAAGATAAATCCAAAGCCTTGGAACACCTCCAACAACTCTATACCACTCCCATTAGTGTTGATTTAATCTAACTTGAAAGTTGTAGAGATTTTCTCCTAAAATCTCAAACCTAGAATCCACTAGGGTTTGAAGAAGCTAATCACCAAGCACCTCACCTTGAACTCCTTCTCAAGGGTTTCACCTCTCTTGTCTTCAACAAGAAGAAATCACATCAAAGGAATCACCTTTGGTAAAAGGGGTTTTTCTCTCTTCAAAGTCTCACTCAATGAGAATGATAGAGAAAGAAAGATAAAACACTTTATGGGTTTATAACAATACCCATATACAACATTCACTCATACTCACTTGGAATGAAAGAATTGAAGTGAGTGAATGGAAAGAAGATGATTGATTTCTCTCTTGAAGCTTCTCTCACAAAGGCTAGGGTTTTGTCTCTTGAAGAAATAAACAAAGTCCTTGTGAAATCCATCTTGTTATGTTGCTTTTATAGTTAAAACCATCAAATATCCGTTGGTCAAAGTCAATTGACCAATTAGGGTTTTGACTAAGCTAGAAAACCAAACGGGCTAAAAAAACTGGAATTCCCGTCAGTCAGTCGACTGACCTTATATTTACTGAACTGCCACTAAAGGGTCCGTCGACTGACCTTAATGAGTTGTCATTCTCTGATTAGCCTTCAATCGACTCCAACAGGTTCAGCTGCCTGCTTGTCCAGTCTGCTTGACCTACCTGCTTGACTCGGTTTTTTCCCGGTTGTGCTCGGTTGCCGCCGATCGCGTCCATTCTTGATGTCTTTAGCTCCGAAGCCTTCCGGACACTTGTACACCAAGAACTAGACCTAATACAAGGACTCATAATATAACATAACATGTGAAATATCCGTTTTGCCCTTGTTTGTCACAATTCATAAGATATAACATTTACATACATGTGGAGGAATTGGGAACATATCTACAATGTGTCCCAATAACACCTCTAGACCCAAGGCCATGAAAGCTAAATCGGGTTTTGATTCAGATACAGAGAGTGACTTTGACTCATCAGATGAAGAGGACTCCACCTCCAAGAGAGCTCTAATGGCTATTTGTCGTACTCAGCCTGAGTGTGAGACCACAGGTCGGGAAAGTGAAGATAGTTACTCTGAAGATGGAGATCTCCAGTCGGCCTACAATAAAGTCTATGAAGAATATAAAAAGCGGCAGAAAAACTGAAAATCAACAAGGCTAAAGTCAAGGATCTAAATGACAAGTGTCAAGTTCTTCAAACATATAAAGAGCAACTTCAAGATCAAGTCATAAATCTAAAGTCTTTTATAAAGTCTATATCTGATGAAAAGGAGATTCTATCTCTGGAGTTGAAGCGAATGAAGATATCTATAGAGAAGACAGAGAATCATACTTCATCCTCTAAGACATTGGATCTAGACCACCTTCTTATGGTGTCTAGGAGTACTCATGACAAGACCGGACTAGGCTACAGGGCTGCCAAAGAGATACAACCTTCTAAAGCAAGACAAGGCATCATTCAACAACAAAAAGTTTGAAGCTGTTACTTCTGTGGTCAGGCTGGACATATACGGAGATTCTGCAGGAAGAGACGAGCTAACAAGAGGATTAACAGATAATCTGAACTGAGATGGACAATGACTTCACTTGAAGCCAAGAGAAAAGATCTTGAACTCCTTGTCAGCAAGTCTTCTGCAAAGAAAATCTTTAAAGTATGGCGACTAAAGAAGCTGACCATCTCTACCAGCTCAGCTGACGAACTTGCTGAACATCTTGGGAGTCCTGACATTTCACTCATCAATAATGACAAGAATACCTCTACTTGCATAACATTCATGGCTAAAATTTCTCATAAAGGAAAGGAAGTATAGTCAGAATTCTAAAAAAATAACTATTATGCTGGAGAAAGTGGAGTGGAAGGTGACTACTTTTATGGAAGAGCTAGTGATGAAGTGTACCGAGAATGCTATGACTTGTCCAAACAACTTAGTCAGCTTAGAGTCAAACATAGAGACCTTCTGGAAGAATTTTCTAGAGTACAAGATGATCGAGAAGAAACATATCTAATGACTGATGTGCTCACTGGTGAACTGGCAAGACTTAAAGAAGAAAATGACCGCTTGAAAACTGAGCTAAAACATAAAGTATCTCATGGGAGAACAGTTCTATCGATATCTACATCTGGAAGTCAGCCATCCAAGTATCATTCTCTCACTTCCAAAAGACGTATACATTCATCTAGCTTGGATGTCTCAGGTATCTCAGATGAACTTCTATGCAACATGGTTGATGAGAGCCTTCATATTGCTATGTGTAGATATGCTCGATCTGTCCAT
>JABWDY010021913.1:7560-20183 GCA_013358455.1 Thalictrum thalictroides | reverse complement strand
CTCTCTCTCTCTCTCTCTCTCTCTCATGTTGGTATATATTAGTCTTAAGGAGCTGTATATCCAAACTGTATATCTTTTTCTAATTCTATTAATTATAAAAAACACACAATACTAAACAGTGTCATTACTTTAGGAATATGTGCAGTGCACTCTGTCTCCCCACTGAATCATTGTGCAATACTTTCGGTACTGGAAGTTTCCTATTTTTTCTTGTTTACTTTTTTCCCCATCAGAATGGATACTTCTATGAAGGTTTCTTAATTCTTGTGTTCGTTTTGCAATGGTGGAAAAAATCAAGAAGTTGTTCACTTTGGAGTTTGGATAATATATGATTATGTACCTAAATATGTTGAGATTGAATAGCTTTTAGATATAACTAAGTATATGAGTTGGTAATTATGGACCAACTGAAAATATATAGAATAATATCTTTTAGTCGGATCATAAAGAATACAGTTTGTTAGTTTCCTGTACAAATTTAAGAGTATGCTTTGTTGTTCACAGCCAATTGACAAGCAATCTCTCCTGGATTCTGGGATTCTTTGCTGTCTAATTCGTATTCTCAATGCTCTTTTGAACCCTGATGGGACCAATCAACAGCAAGTGGAATCCAACTCCGATGAATCAATTTTAGTTGGAAAAGGTCATGGTGGGGATGTGGGACAAATACGTCGTCTTGAGGTTCTTTTCTCTTTCTCACATATTCGATTGATTTTGAGGTGGCATTTGATGGCATGCATATATTGATTCAAATATATAGAAAGAAACCATGTGTGATGTACGTTTATGTCACAAAAGGCACATGGTTTTTTTGAGGTAGCATTTTCTATGATGCACTATTATGTCGCAACTATGTCCTTCAGTGATATCGAACATTGTTTTGGAGCTATATTTTGAACTTATTTCTTCTAGTATGTGTTTTTGAGAGTTGCTGTTTTTTGTTTTTGATTGGTAGGAGAATTCATTTTATCAAGAACGAATCCGAAATATTTATTATTATAAGAGAAAAGAAAAAGTTATTCATGAAACTAACAAAACAAATAACAGATATCAGTATCCAATCTGGATAGTATAACTAAGAGGCCATGTACTGATTGGAATTCTCAGCTGCTTTTGCTAAACACAAATGCCCGTGAGTTAATATCCCATTTTTGAGGTTTGCCATGTATTATGGATCCTCCATATGAAAACCCTGATTAATGTCTAACATAAATTTGGATTTGGCTAACCTAATTTTGAATTTATTATGTAGGTAGAAGGAAGTATAGTGCATATCATGAAAGCACTGGCAAGCCATCCTTCAGCTGCACAAAGTTTGATTGAGGATGATTCACTTGAGTTATTATTTCACATGGTTGCGACTGGATCTGTGACTGTTTTTTCTCGATTCAGAGAGGGTCTTGTTCGCTTACACACTATTCAGCTTCATCGACACGCGATGCAGGTTATAAGTAATCACTTTATGCTCTTATATTCATGGACTAATAACCATATAAAAAAATTTGGCATGTGAAACAGAGTGTTCTAAGAACCTCGTGTATGGAACCTTAATTTCATGGGAAGACTTGGTATAGTAAAATTTTCATATACACTATTGTAAGCCGCTTGCACATGTTTTATAATCTTGTAACAAGAAAACTATTGTTTTATCAACAAAATAAAGCCATTGAAAAAGCTTGACATCGATTTGGCATCACATTACTATCATAAAAATAATAATTGATTCACAAAAAATTCTTAAAAAAACTATACATTGAATTGCACTTTATTATTTAATTTTTTTTTCTTACTTGCCAATAATTGAAACTTGTAATTGAATTTCTTATGTTATTACAGATACTCAGTCTTCTTCTGGTCAATGATAGTGGGAAGACAGCAAAATATATACACAAACATCATCTGGTATGTAATCCGATTTTTGTATCATAATTCTGAATGTACAATCTCCTATTAACAGTTTAAGAATATGCACTTTGTGAGTTGGTGTTCACATTTATTTACACAATGAAATCAAAAGAAAAAGAATGGGAGTGAAAACAATGATATTGAAGCAACAACTATTAGCAAAAACAATGGAAAAATTGTAACCAGTCTAAATAAGAAGTAGCTCAAAGGAACTTACATTAAAGTCAACCAAAGAATCAAGTTACAGATTAGATGGAAAAATTCTCTATGTAGACCTCTATTAATATACTGTCTTTGGAGTTTGGATTACACACATACAATTGCTTAATGCTTGGGGAGATGATAATCCCTTTTCTTTTGGTCTTTTTTGTTTGCTAATGTAACCTCGTTGGTATATGAGAAGCATACTCTCCAAATGTTTTATGCAAACACATTTTATTTTATTGGCGAATTTTCAACCTTGTATTAGGTTTGCACCTCTGTCGTGATTCTGTTATCATCTTATTTCATACCCAAAAAGCTAAACCGATAATCTTTGTTCAGGTAAAAGTTCTTTTAATGGCTGTGAAAGACTTCAATCCTGACTGCGGTGATCCGGCTTATACTATGGGCATAGTAGATTTGCTACTTGAATGCGTGGAGCTGTCATATAGACCTGGTATGTTTGCTATTTCTCCCATAACTAGTGATTATGAAAAAGTTCATCACTGATAACTGGCAGTATAAAGGTCATGTGACAATGCCTAGCTTGATATCAGGTTCTGTGTCAGACCATCGTATTGTTTCGATCAATAATAGTTTGGTGACCCTTTTTTTGTTGTGTGTGCAGATGCTGGTGGCATCAGGCTCAGAGAAGATATACATAATGCTCATGGCTATCAGTTTCTTGTTCAGTTTTCTTTGCTACTTTCCACATTGAAAACACACCAGGGCATTCAATCAACGTCTGCTGATGGAATTTCTCCATCAGACGCTTCCACTACATCTTATAGTGTTGGAAAGCAGGACTTCAATGACAGAGGGGACTCCTCACTATCACATCTTTCTCCATCATTATCTAGGTTGCTTGATGTTCTTGTTAATCTTGCACAAACAGGTCCAAATGAGTACACTGCATCAGTTGGAGGTAGAGGATCGAAATCCACTTATGCCAAAGCTAGTGGTCATAGCAGAAGTAGTATATCATCTTCAGATAAACTTGGTGATGAAGCTTGGGAAAAAGACAAAACAAAAGTTAAAGATCTTGAAGCAATACAGATGCTGCAGGATATTTTTTTAAAGGCAAACAGCACAGAACTTCAGGCAGAAGTTTTGAATCGAATGTTTAAGATTTTCTCAAGTCATCTTGAGAACTACAAGTTGTGCCAGCAGTTGCGAACAGTGCCTCTTTTCATTCTAAATATGGCAGGCTTTCCTCCATCTTTGCAGGATATAATCCTGAAAATCTTAGAATATGCTGTGACCGTGGTGAATTGTGTTCCTGAACAAGAATTGCTTTCCCTTTGCTGCTTATTGCAGCAGCCAATTACACCTGAGTTAAAGCATACCATTCTTTCCTTCTTTGTGAAGCTCTTATCCTTTGATCAGCAGTATAAGAAAGTTTTGAGGGAAGTTGGTGTTTTAGAAGTTCTACTCGATGATTTGAAGCAGCACAAATTTCTTTCTGGGTCAGAGCAACAAAGTAAACCCCCTGGAGAACTTGAGATGAAATCCAGCTCAAGCAGTTTCAAAAAACACATGGATAGTAAAGACAGTATTATCTCTTCACCCAAGCTCCTTGAATCTGGTTCTGGAAAATTTCCTTTATTTGGAATTGAAGATACAATATCTGTTGCATGGGACTGTATGGTATCGTTGTTAAAGAAAGCTGAAACCAATCAGTCATCACTTCGTTTATCTAATGGCGTGACCATACTTCTTCCTTTTTTGGCATCTGACGTTCATCGTTCAGGAGTACTCCGAACGTTGTCGTGTTTGATTGTTGAGGATGTTGCACAGGTTTGTAAGTTGTATTATTTGTTAAGTTGATTGAATGTTACTCTTTAATGCCCTATATTTCAGCGTTATCAAGTACAATGCCTCAGAAAGTAGTATATTAATATTTGCATGCTAGGAAGAACACACCGGCTTGTTTTATTTGTCTTTGAACTTTATGCATATCAATCATCCATTAGGTGATATCTTTCATATTAAAACAGGCTCATCCGGAAGAATTGGGTGCATTGGTTGAGATTCTACAAAGTGGGATGGTTTCTAGTGTTTCTGGATCCCATTATAAGCTTCATGGTGATGCAAAATGTGATACTTTTGGAGCCTTATGGCGCATCCTTGGAGTTAATAGTGCTTCTCAGAGAGTCTTTGGTGAAGCTACTGGATTTTCGCTTCTATTAACAATACTGCATAGTTTCCAAAGTGATGGCCAAGTTGATGACCAATCAGTACTGGCCCACATGAAGGTCTTTACATTTTTATTGCGTGTTGTGACAGCTGGAGTGTGTGGTAATTCTGTTAACAGAACTAGGCTGCACACAGTCATATCATCACAAACCTTTTATGATCTTCTGTCTGAGTCTGGTTTGCTTTGTGTCGATTGTGAAAAGCAAGTGATCCAATTGCTTCTTGAAGTTGCACTTGAAATAGTGCTTCCGCCATCTTGTGTGCTGACATCAGAGTGTGGCCCATCTTCTGATACGGCTGAAGCTGGGTCTGCTAATTTTCTTCAAAGTGCCGAATCAGGTTCCTTCAGTCCTTCCAAGGAACGAGTATATAATGCTGGTGCAATCGGGGTGCTGATCCGTTGTTTGTTGCTTTTTACTCCAAAAGTGCAATTAGATCTTCTAAGCTTCATTGGAAAGCTTGCTCATGGAAGCCCATTCAATCTAGAAAACCTTACTTCCATAGGTATGAAATAGAGCTTTGTGATTCTTTACTCATTTGACTTTTGACTTGTTAAATATGTTCTTTTAATTTTTAGGATGTGTGGGACTTCTGCTTGAGACAATTTGTCCCTTTCTTTTGGGCTCATCATCATTGCTTACTCATGCATTGCAAATTGTGGAAGTGCTTGGGGCCCACAGGTACCTATTTTAGCTACTTATATTGAGCTATTATCAAACCTTTCTTCATTTGCTGTGGGAACTAAAAAGCACATTTCTGCTTCCAGGTTGTCATCTTCGGAGCTCCGTGTTCTTGTTAAATATATTCTACAAACAAGGCAGATGAATTCAGGTCATGCTCTCGTTGCTATGATGGAGAGCCTAATACGCATGGAAGATATGAAGGCGCAGAATGTTTCTCTAGCCCCATATGTGGAGATGGACATGAGCAAATTTGGGCATGCTTCTTTTCAAGTATCTCTAGGGGATAGATTATGGCCCCCTGCTGCTGGTTATTCATTTGTCTGTTGGTTTCAGTATCGACATTTCTTGAAACCTACAGTGAAGGAACCAGAACAACCTTCGAAGACAGGTCCTAAGAGGCGAAGCACCTCTAGCAGGCAGCAGCGTGGGCATGTTCTGCGATTATTTTCTGTTGGTTCACCAGATGATGGAAACACACACTATGCAGAACTATATCTACAGGATGATGGTGTTCTCACTCTTGCAACTAGCAACTCCTGTTCCCTATCTTTTTCAGGATCAGAATTGGAGGAAGGAAAGTGGCATCACCTTGCTGTTGTTCACAGTAAGCCTAATGCTCTGGCTGGCCTGTTTCAAGCTAGTGTAGCATATCTATATCTTAATGGAAAGCTGAGACATACAGGAAAGCTTGGATATTCCCCATCTCCACTAGGAAAGTCATTGCAGGTGACTGTAGGGACACCGATTTCTTGTGCTAGAGTTAATGAAGTATCCTGGAAACTCCGCTCTTGCTATCTCTTTGAGGAGGTGCTCACTTCAGGTAGTATTTGCTTCATGTACATTCTTGGTAGAGGATATAGAGGGCTCTTCCAAGACACAGATCTTTTGAGATTTGTTCCTAACCAGGCATGTGGTGGGGGCAGTATGGCCATCTTGGATTCTTTGGACGCTGAGTCGCCTCTGGCATCTAGTATGCAAAGGATTGACAGTGGTGGCAAACAAAATAACCTTAAGGCAGATGGAAGTGGTATAGTTTGGGATCCGGATAGACTCCGCAATCTATCATTGCAGCTTTCTGGGAAAAAGCTTATATTTGCATTCGACGGAACATTATCTGAAGCTTATAGGGCATCAGGGACTTCATCGATGTTTAATCTAGTTGATCCCACATCAGCAGCTGCGTCTCCTATTGGTGGTGTGTAACGGTTCCTTCTATATCTTTTTATTTTCTTAGTTTAGTTATTATTATTTCTTGAAAGCAAGATATGCATTCAGCTTTGTATTTAGGTGCATGTACTTTGGTTTGCAGGCATACCACGCTTTGGTCGTCTTCATGGGGATAGTTATGTCTGCAGGCAGTATGTCATTGGTGATTGCTTACGGACAGTTGGTGGTATGACAGTAGTTCTAGCTCTTGTTGAAGCTGCCGAAACCAGGAATATGCTGCACATGGCCTTAGCATTACTTTCTTGTGCACTTCATCAGAATCCACAGAATGTACGAGACATGCAAGCCTACAGGGGATACCATTTACTTGCTCTGTTCCTTCATCGCAGAATGCCTTTGTTTGACATGCATTCACTTGAGATATTTTTCCAGATTGCTGCGTGTGAGGCTGCAGTATCTGAACCTCAGAAGACTCAAGAAATTCATGCCATCCCTTCCCTTGGTGGTGTCAACCATGAAAATAGTTATGAGCATCTTTCTATGTCAAAGTTTCCAGATGAGCTTTCTTCGGTTGGATCTCATGGGGATATGGATGATTTTTCTGTGCAAAAGGATTCACTTGGTCATATGTCAGAGCTTGAAAGTAATGATATGTCAGCTGAAACCTCAAACTGTATTGTTCTTTCGAATGCGGATATGGTTGAGCATGTTCTGTTGGACTGGACCTTGTGGGTGACATCTCCGGTTTCAATTCAAATTGCATTACTTGGATTTCTTGAACGCCTGGTTTGTATGCATTGGTACAGAAATCACAACCTTACGGTCTTACGCCGCATCAACCTTGTCCAACATTTATTAGTGACACTACAAAGAGGTGATGTTGAAGTTCCTGTTTTGGAGAAATTGGTTGTGTTGCTTGGTGTTATCCTAGAGGATGGCTTTTTGAGTTCTGAACTGGAACAGGTCGTCAGATTTGTGATTATGACTTTTGATCCACCTAAAATGATAGCACGGAATCAAATCATTAGAGAGACAATGGGAAAGCATGTAATTGTGAGGAATATGTTGTTGGAAATGCTAATTGATTTACAAATGACCATCAATTCAGAAGAATTGCTTGAACAGTGGCATAAACTTGTTTCATCGAAGCTGATAACATATTTTCTTGACGAAGCTGTTCATCCGACTAGTATGAGATGGATAATGACTCTTCTTGGTGTTTGTCTTGCTTCTTCTCCCACATTTTCACTTAAGTTTCGCAATGGTGGAGGTTATCAAGGTTTAACACGTGTTCTTCCAAGCTTCTACGATTCTCCAGAAATATATTACACCCTATTCTGTCTAATATTTGGAAAACCTGTTTATCCAAGATTACCTGAAGTTCGCATGCTAGACTTTCATGCCCTTATGCCCAGCAATGGAAACTCTGGAGAGTTAAAGTTTGTTGAACTCTTGGAATCTGTAATTGCTATGGCTAAATCAACATTTGATAGGCTTAGCTTGCAATTGATGCTGTCGTACCAAACAGGTAATCTTTCACAGGTCAGTGTTAGCCTTGTCGCTGAGCTTGTAGAAGAAACGACAGATATGATGGGTGAGCTTCAGGGTGAGGCCCTTATGCATAAAACGTACGCGGCCCGCCTTATGGGAGGGGAGGCAGCCGCTCCTGCTGCTGCAATGTCAGTCTTGAGATTTATGGTTGATCTGGCAAAAATGTGCCCACCTTTCTCTGCCATATGTAGAAGAGCTGAATTTCTTGAAAGTTGTGTGGACCTGTATTTTTCTTGTGTGAGGTATGCTTAAAGATTATTGGTCATTGGTGGTTTTTTTATTTCTAAACTAAGTTTTGTTTATTCATTATGAGAAATAGATTTCAGAAGATAGTTGAGAGACTCGAAAAATAAAAACCTACCCATACCCAAATAACCAATACTCACCCCAGCCCATACCCTATCTCGTTGGCCAAGAAATTATTGATAAGATGTTATTGTTGACATCTTGATCTTATTACATTATATGCTTCTTTCTCTTTCTAAAGAGTTATATTTTATCTTTTAGGGCTGCTTGTGCTGTGAAGGTGGCCCAAAAACTCTCTGTGAGTATTGAAGAAAAGAACATAAATGATTCTGATGATACACACAGTTCTCAGAATACATTCTCTAGCTTGCCCCACGAACAGGAACAGTCCAAGACTTCCATAAGTGTTGGAAGCTTTCCTCAAGGACAGATAAGTACAAGCTCCGAAGATATGCTTGAGCCTCAGAATTATTCAGTGCATGATAAAGCAGAGGACAAAGCCACATCTTCCCAGAAGGAATTAAACAAGCCACTTGTGGGAGTAAATGGTGCAGCTGTTCTGAACTTTGATGGTGAAATCCCTGATCAGGTGTCTAAGGTTACTTCCAGTAGCAATGAAATGAAATTTTCTAGTGCTAATGGATTGCTTGATGGTGTTCATGCTAAAGAGTCCTTTAGTTCTTCATCTCTGTCTGTACCTGATTCTCCCATGTTATCTGAGAAATCTTTTCCTAAAGTTCCATTAATACCCCCTGCATCACCAGTGATTGCTTTGACATCTTGGCTTGGTAGTGCGAGTCAGAGTGAAGTAAAATCTCCATCACTTGCTACCCCATCAATGCGATCCTCTGTGTCTGTCAGTGAATCTGATGCATCTCACGATCTTAAGTCACACTCTCAGTTATCTGCTTCAAACACATTTTTTGGTTTAAATCCTAAGCTTTTACTTGAAATTGAAGATTCTAGTTATGGTGGTGGTCCTTGTTCTGGAGGTGCTACTTCTGTTCTAGATTTCATTTCAGAAGTCCTTGCTGATATTGTGACGGAGCAGTTGAAAGCGGCACAGATTATAGAAGGCATATTAGAAACTATTCCTCTGTATGTGGATGTGGATTGCGCTTTAATCTTTCAGGGTTTATGCCTTAGTAGACTAATGAACTTTCTCGAAAGGCGACTTTTGCGTGATGACGAGGAAGATGAAAAAAAGCTGGATAAGACTCGTTGGTCGTTGAACCTAGATCAGTTATGCTGGATGATTGTGGATCGTGTATATATGGGTGCTTTTCCTAAGCCAAGTGCCGTAATTGGAGCTCTTGAGTTCTTGCTGTCCATGTTACAGTTAGCTAATAAAGATGGTCGAATTGAAGAAGCAGCTCCATCTGGAAAAGGACTTCTATCTATAACAAGAGGAACTAGGCAACTTGAAGCATATGTGTATGCTCTTCTGAAAAATACAAATCGCATGATAATGTACTGTTTCCTACCATCATTTTTGAACACCATTGGAGAAGACGATCTTTTCTCGGGCATAGTCTTACAAGAACCTAAAAAGGTTTCGTATCTGAACTCTTCACTGGAAAAGTCAGGGATTGATATCAGCACTGTCTTGCAGATGTTGATTGCTCATAAACGAATTATATTTTGTCCCAGCAACCTTGATGCTGATCTGAACTGCGGTCTATGTATAAATTTAATTAATCTTCTTCGTGACCAAAGACGTATAGCTCAGAATATGGCAGTGGATCTCATCAAATATCTATTAGTACATCGCCGTGCCACACTGGAGGAATTGCTAGTCTCTAAGCCAAACCAAGGTCAACATTTGGATGTTTTGCATGGTGGTTTTGACAAGCTGTTGACGGGAAGCATATCTGTGTTCTTTGAATGGCTTCAGAATACTGAACAGGTAATCAACAAAGTCTTGGAGCAGTGTGCTGCTATCATGTGGGTGCAGTATATTGCAGGATCAGCAAAGTTTCCAGGGGTGAGGATTAAAGGAATGGAGGATCGTCGCAAGAAAGAAATGGGGAGAAGATCACAGGATAGTATGAAATTGGATTTAAGACACTGGGAACTGGTAAGCGAACGCAGATATGCGCTTGAATTGGTTCGTGATGCAATGTCTACTGAGCTGAGAGTCATCCGACAAGATAAATACGGATGGGTGCTCCATGCTGAGAGTGAGTGGCAGGCCCACCTCCAACAACTTGTACATGAGCGAGGAATATTCCCAATGCGAAAATCCACAAATATTGAAGAACCAGAATGGCAACTTTGTCCTATAGAAGGGCCATATAGAATGCGCAAAAAGCTTGAGCGCTCCAAGTTGAAAATTGATACAATCCAAAATGTTCTTAGTCAACAATTTGAACTGAAAGGAACTGATGTACTACAACAGAAGAATGAGAATGGTCTTGATGCATCTGAAACTGATTCTAATTCGGTTTTTCTTCTTTTATCTGATCGTGCCAGAAGGAGATGTTTCGATGGTGGTGAGTATGATGAGTCGTTTTTCTTGGACAGCGATGATGTTAAAGAAGGTGACACAGCCTCTGCTAGGCTTGGCTGGAATGATGACCAGGCCAGCAGTATAAATGAAGCTAGTCTACATTCTGCTCTTGAATATGGTGTCAAGTCTAGTGCTGTTTCTGTCCCAAT
Source organism: Thalictrum thalictroides (assembly GCA_013358455.1). Lineage (NCBI taxonomy): Eukaryota > Viridiplantae > Streptophyta > Magnoliopsida > Ranunculales > Ranunculaceae > Thalictrum > Thalictrum thalictroides. Next base: position 9,576 of record JABWDY010021913.1, on the reverse strand, counting down.
AACAGACTTCCAAGCAAGATCTGATATAGGTTCACCAAGGCAGTCTTCTTCTGGCAGAAATGATGAACTAAAAGTGAATGAGGATAAGTTGGAAAAAGATCTGTATGACAATGGGGAGTATCTAATACGACCTTATTTAGAACCTCTCGAGAAGATCAGGTTCAGATACAATTGTGAGCGTGTTGTAGGTCTTGACAAGCATGATGGCATATTTCTTATTGGAGAGCTATCTTTATACGTGATTGAAAATTTCTACATTGATGATTCTGGGTGCATTTGTGAAAAGCAATTTGAAGATGAACTCTCCGTAATTGACCAGGCTTTGGGTGTGAAGAAAGATTTTACTGGTAGTATGGACTTCCAATCAAAGTCTTCTTCTCCATGGGGTGTAACAGTTAAATCCTGTGTTGGAGGAAGGGCGTGGGCCTACAATGGTGGTGCATGGGGAAAGGAGAAAGTGTCTAGTGGTGGTAATCTTCCTCATCTATGGCGTATGTGGAAGCTTGATAGCATTCATGAGATTTTGAAACGCGATTACCAGCTGCGTCCTGTTGCTGTGGAGATATTTAGTATGGATGGATGCAATGATCTTCTGGTTTTCCACAAAAAGGAGAGAGAGGAAGTTTTCAAAAATTTGGTCGCAATGAATCTCCCAAGGAACAGCATGTATGAATCTCAACCTTTTATTTTCGAATTTCTATATAGTTCTGGCATATTTTCTTCTTTGGAGTGGCCACTAGTTTGCCAAACAACCCATTAGAAATCATTTGCATAACTTGTACATAGCTCAACCAATTTTAATATATATTGTCTGGGACATCACTTTCAGAAAGATCTTACCTAAAAGATTCAATGCATCATTTACATCAAACATAAGAGTAATGAATAAATTATACTTATTCCTCGTACAGCATCTGATTAATTGTTTGAAGTTTTCAATTATAAAAATTATTAATCCATTTTCGCAACAGGTTGGACACAACAATATCTGGATCATTAAAACAAGAAAGCAACGAGGGAAGCCGCCTTTTCAAGATTGCAGCCAAGTCTTTTTCCAAGAGATGGCAAAATGGAGAAATTAGTAATTTCCAGTACCTCATGCACCTCAATACTCTTGCAGGGCGTGGATATAGTGATCTCACTCAGTATCCAGTATTTCCATGGGTTCTTGCTGATTATGAGAGTGAGACTCTGGATTTCACCGATCCCAAGACGTTCCGCAAGCTTGGAAAACCAATGGGATGCCAAACAGCTGAGGGAGAGGAAGAATTCAAGAAAAGGTAGGCTTTAATATGCCTGAAATATTTTCTCCAATAATATTTCATTTTGGTTTCTATTATTCTGTCCTCATTTTATCAACTAAACAACACAAGTATTTTCTCATGGGAATTAATATAGAATTTTTGAGTTAGTAAAGTAAAACTGGTATAATACCATTCCTTACTATTATAGTAATTTGCGAAGCCAACATTGTGTACCGCTTATTCAAAAGTAGGCCCTGTATTCTTCAAAATTTAAAGTATCATCATATAGAAGTGTATATCTTCGAAATTTAAAGTATCATCTTATAGAAGTTCAATTGAGTATATTAAGGAAGAATATAGTGAACTGCCTTTTTAAAGAAGATGCTGATATAATATTTTATCATTTTTGTGCAATTGGTGGTAAGTGGTAACAGTTGCATTGCATATGTACTCCACTATTGTGGCAAGGAGTCTATCTTAAAATATTTCTCCATTTTTATTTTTGATAAAGAATTAGACCAAAGAGAATTTGCTTCTTAAATCGATATGACAAGATACAATTAATGAACTTATTATTTTTCAAGGGCACAAACTTAAGCTTTCATTTCCGCTTAATTTTAGAATTCCACCTTTGTATTCCATCATTGTGGAAAAAATTGCAGAAGTTTATAGAATATGCTTATTGACTCCTTTCTTCCATATATCGAGTGCTCTTCTGCTTACACTATATAAGATCATTGTCATGCCTCTAATACTTTTACGCCCCCCCCTC
>JABWDY010021854.1:14394-33180 GCA_013358455.1 Thalictrum thalictroides | reverse complement strand
ATATTCCAATTTATTCTGATAAATTCTAATATATTTCGACAATATCCATAAATTCCGAACATTTCGTCTGGAATTGGTGCAGTTAATATATCATTTGTATTCCGCCTTCCGTACCGTTCAGAATGTAAAAAAAAAAACCGGAATATTCCACCGAATATTAATGGAATTTTACGATATTTTCAACTATAGTTATCACAAGGTTGGATATTGTAGACACATTCTAGATAGTTGGCCAGCTTATGTACGTTTTCCACCTGCATCCCTCATTTTGGACAAGAATTTGGTAGCATCCGTGCGACGCTCCCTAAAGTTTCCCACGACTAATCAAACAGACCCTAAAGTTTCTTCGGTTCTTCCCCCAACCTCCACCTCTACTACTACTACTACTAGATTGACATCATTACGACACACTGTAGCACTCACACACTAACACAACAGCGAGATCGAGAGTAATGACAAAACAAAATTTAAGAAGCTGGAAGTGGAGGTAGCGTACTAGAAAGAGTAATACCTGCATTGCAGTTTGCCACAAACGTGAAACACCCAAAAAAAGCTGACAAAACGTCTCCGATTATGGCTCTCAATTAACTGTAGCCCTTCAACCCAGAATCCAAAACAAATTATTACCAAACAAAAACCCACAAAAATCACAAGCCACCTCGATAGTTTCATTCAAAACTCAGCTCTCACACACACACACAGAATGCACAACATGAAGCAGTAAAAGCCAGTAACTCAAGTGATAGAAATTAAAACCAAGAAAGCTGAATAAAGCAATCACACATAACCAACAGACAGACCTGATCGTACTGTGTTTTTTGACCAGGCTTTTTTTATCGGTTTTCGGTCAAGATTATAAAACATGTCAAGCAAAAGATCTCTCTGTTGTTTCTGACGTTCTCACAATAAAACGAGACTAACCCGTCTAGACCGGCAATTCAGGTACATAGGACTCATTACATCATCAGTTATGTCAGGTTACAACCAATCTTATTCTGACACGTACACTTTTTTGTATGTTCCACGTGGTTTGTATTTCTCAAGGGCATTATTGTCATATCAACTTCTACACTAGGGTTATGAGTTATGACCACGTTGAGAGAGGTCAGTCAATTACAATGTGGTTACTGGTTACTAAAGAAGTAAGGTAAAGATTAGTTCCCTCGCCAACCTTTCAAATCAGAGTGGCAATGTTAGTAAATTTAAATTATATTTATGGGTAAAAGATGTGTGAAATGTTTTGGCTTTTTATAACCTTGGTGGAGAAAAAGGAGCGACGTTACTTTTTTCTGTACACAAGTGAAAGAAAGAAAAAAGAAAGAGAGGAATTTGCTGAAGTATCGCTTTCACTATACGAGATTTCTGTCGTTGTAAGAAATTTATGTAACGGCGTTAGAGACAGAGAGATAGCTTAAGCTAGATTCTCTATTAAAGTTTTCAAGCTTTCTTCAGCTTGGAATAATTTGTAGTAGTTATTTATTTAATTATCTGAATTCGGTTTTATTTCTACCCGATCGATTTCTTAAGAGTTTGACATCAGAAGCAGTTTTAATTTGATCTGAAAGGTAAATGAACTCGTTGTTTGTGGTTTTGGTTTACTTAAAGAGATTTTAGATAATTAGTTAGATAGTTTTTGAACTTTGAAGAAGTGATCATGATGACTGTTAGTGTTTATCTATCAGTTTCTAAATTTACAAAAGCTTCTTAGCTTGATCTAAAGTTTGAATTATAAACTGTTTGATTCTTTTCATTCTAAAAAACATCATACTACTACATATACTCTTTGTAGTTGTAGATGTAGTGTTTGTTATAGTGTTTTGAACTTTGAAGCTTGATCTAGCTAGTAATCTAAAGTTTAAAAGTTGTGAATCCTTCAGCTTGTTTCATAGGTTTTAGGTATTAAGAAAATTCACCAGATCGATCTTACTTGTGTCTTTCTTCTCGTTGTCTTCAAAGGTTTTGCTCATGAGTCATCATGATTTCAAGTTTGAAATAATTGTACTATTATATGTGAGATTGTGAGAGTGTTGAATTGAGTTTTAATGGAAATGAGTTAGTTGAATTCGTCTGAAACCCATAAAAGATCGATAGTACAGCTTTCCTCATTAAACGCTATAAGCCATGAATGTATGTGTGTTTGGGAAAGAGTGAGAGTGAGTTGTGTTTCAACAATAATACTGTATCACGTCACTGTTTAACTTGGAATCACTTTGGTTTTAGTTATATTGAAAATTTTAGTTACTAGCTTTTACTCTCTCACTCTAGTATTCTTATGATTGGATGAAATGAAATTGTAGGAGAACTGGAGATCGAGTGACTAGAGATGAATAATGCTTTATTGGGAATGTTGTTTTCTTGATCGATGAGAAACTTGAGCTACAATGTCTGAAAGGTTTGAATCAGGATATCTTAATAACCAAACAACCAGCTACCATAACTCAGCAGCTGAGGAAATAAACATTTTCAGAACTGAATCTCATGTAGCGCAGCAAAGGCGAAGAGATAAGTTAAGGAATATATCGCAAAGTAGTGCCTCAGCAGCTCACCATTTGCTACAATTACCCAGTGATTCTAGAGTCAACCCTGATTACAACAACACTGCTATGTTTTCTTCGGATATGCTTAATTTTTCAATGAATAAGCATCATCCAATGTATGCTCATAGTAGGGAGGGTGTGACTGTTGCACGTGCTGATCAATCTGTTAGGCCTCTTGCGCTTGACCATGGGGTGGGGTTCAGTAATTCATCTCATGCAGTATCATCTAGCTTAGTACCTTTTGGTAGTGGTGCTGCTGGTTCACAAAATTCTTTATATTGGAAAGGCATTAATGGGTCACATCAAAGTTGTGACTGGTTTGTTAATGGGTCTTCCAACCAAGACTTGATGGTTATTGGGGGAAGCTTACCTGGTAATGTTAAGGCCGTAGATATTGCGTCGACTTCAAATTATGGAAAGCCTGGTTGCAATGGTTATGAAGATGCTGACTCAGGTGGTGCAACCCGGTGTGGGGAGTTAAATTTCCGATCTCCAGTATACCGCAATGCCCTTCAAGATACTGACAATCCTTCAAATATGTTTAGTCAAGGGTGTGAAATGGTTTCACTTGCTCAGCACAATGCAAGATCAGAAGCAAATAATTCTTCTTGGCCACATCCAACCTATGGGAATGATATGAATGCTTTGAGAATAAGTGAAAGTAGATGGAATAATGTAGATACTTATGTGGGTGATTCTACTTCAAGGGGTTTATCTTTATCACTTTCTTCACAACCATCTCCGAAAATAAATGTAGCTCATTATGGAGAAAAATTTGGGTCTGAAAATTTGTTATCTAAAAGTGCAGTCACTTGCACCGGTTTTCAAGACTTAAAAGCAAATACTTCAGGTTGTTTGTATGCAGATTTGAACTCCCCAATTGCTAGCGATGGCTATGGTAATTCAGTTCGTGGAATCGTTAGTTCTTCCAACTATTCACGTCGCAATATAGGCCCCCTTGGGCCTTTTACTGGCTATGCAACAATTCTAAATAATTCAAAGTTTTTAAAGCCTGCTCAACAGCTTTTGGATGACATATGTTGTATAGCTGGTTCCAAAATGATTAAAAGAGGTGAATTATCTGAGAGTGTTTCCAGGGAAATAAGTATTTCCTCCAATTTCCTTCAGGCTGGAAACGACAGGGGTAGGAGGGGTGGAGACTCGGCTTTCTCATCTTCCTCGTTTGATAGCTCTAAGGAAGCAGTGGGTGAGGGTGGATTAGGCAGTGGGTCTTGTCAAACCTACCGCCCTGGCTTTCAACAGAAGAAGGCCAAGCTGTTATACATGCGAGAGGAGGTAATTTTTTGTTAGTAATTTTGAAATAGCTTGTCCATGATTTTTTCAATTTTTTTTTTTTTGCCAGTAATTTTAAAATAGGTAGTCCAGTCTCTAACTAACTGCCTTTTTTTAATAAAAGGTATTTATTGATATTACTGGAACTTACATCAAAGGGAAGTCTTGTAACAAATTAGTGAGAGATTATTTCATCAAAGATTTCTACCCCAGTACACCCAATTCCTATAATAACGCCGTTTGAAATTCAAACCCTTGACGATTAGGACAGGCTTAAAATTGATATCATGCAACTCCCGCCCAACTTTTCTCCTAGGACGTGCTATTAACTTAGTTGAACATTGAGATCTTTCCAGCCATGAGGACTTCATTGAGATTCAAAAGTGGAACTAAGTTGCCGTAGTTTGCATTTGTAGTTAGTTTCAATTAGTGTTATTGCATCTGCATGTAACTTAATTGTGGCATGGGAAAGAAAATGAAAAGATTGTTTGATTGATTGGCAAGTGGTAACAAGAGTCAGGTATAGTGGAATATTCATATATAGGATAAGATCAATGGTTTCTACTCTTTTGTGACAATGGAAACTTTGATACCTAATGGTAGTTGTCCTCTCCAAAACAGTTTCTATTAGCAAATTGTCAGTTTAAGCATAGACCTTAGACATGATTATTTTGTAGCCTCTGGCCCCATTAATTTTCGTTGTAGTATATATTGTCCATACAAACTCTTATGATCATTCCCTCCCCCCCCAGTTTTCTGGTTGACTCCCTGTCACTATTAACATTTCCTTCGAAATATCCTTGAAATTCATTGAATCCCCTAATCATTCAAATATTTATAAATCCCTTTGAATTAAACCCTAAGCAACATCGACATCCTAGGTCAGTCACGCGATATTATATGCTTAGCAGTGACATTTCTTGCATATTAATGATCAAATGTGTAATGGGGTTTTGCTTGGTAAATAGGAAACTTTGACATAAAAAATAGTAGTGGTAACTTTCCATCATACGTAGTTTAATCTTTGCATGTTCCTTCTAAACATTGTCTATAGGAGATTAGTTTGTCTTAGGAATATTGTGGCACAATTCAAATATTTGTTCTATATTTTTGCCATTGGTTCATTTTACTACTATTGCATGTTACCTACTTACCTCTTAGCAAACTTTATATGAGTTTTTTAGTATATGCCTTTCACTGAAGCACTCGTGTAAGTGTTGGTGTGAATAAAAGAAGACACGGGTAGATTAACACTATAGCTTGAATTTGCTTGATAACTTAAGGATTGGAAGACCCTATGCTTCACTATACAATATTTTCAAAGAGAGCATGCAACAAAACAGCGAAAATAGATTAATGCTTGCAAAATGTGTACTTGGGAAAACAAAGCCTAGAGCTAGCTGTATCTAGAATATCTATGCTATGTCAAATAATTAATTTGTGTCAAAAATTTCTCTTTAACTCAACTCGGTCAGACCTCATCTTGTACACTGACAAAGCTGCAACTTTGGGCCTGAAAAGGTTTTAGCTTGATGTCAATTTGAAAAGAAGATTGTGCAATCTAAAAATCTGTGTGTATATGTGATTTGCCTTCAGTTACAACGTAAGTTCTTCAGAAGAAGGTTGTGTGTTATGAGTGAATGGAGATTGGATCTTTATGATCTAAAAATTTGGATGAATACAGCTTGACATTGTACCACTTATAAACATTTGATGACATATATATCATGTCATTTGGATTTCTTGCTTTGAGTTTGGTTGACCTAGACTAGTGATGTTAGATGGGTGACATGTCTGGCTCTGTACTAGCTCATGATCTGTGTGACTGTGCATAATGAGTTGAGTAATCAAAGGTAAACTTGTGTTTGGCCACATGCAACTTAGACGATTCCTGTAGAAAGGATTGCCTGATCATGAATATGTGAATGTAATTCAACTCTATGTAGGCCAAGAAATTAATTTCAGAAACTAACTGTAGTGTGATATCTAGCTTGCTCCAGTTGATCCTAAACACTTCATTCATGGTGAAACGATTTTATACAATATAGAATATTAGTGCAAGAATATGCAGTAAGTGTTTTTCTTTGTATTCTGTCAGAATTACTATATTTGAACTGTAATGGGAAGCTCTCAGTTTCCTTTTAACTTGGTCACTCACAGAAAATCATGAGTTGGCCTCTTTAGGGTTCAAGGTGTTTAGAATTAATGATTCAAGGGGATGGAAGTCGAACCTATGGCAATACCACTTTTTTTGTTCTTTTTTCAAAATCATGTCGAGGGGCACCTATCTACAAGGTTCTTACTTTTTCTTAGCACGACTGACAACATTGGGTCAGTTTTTTTCTTTTTGAATCATTTTACTTTCCAAAATTAGAACAGTCTCTTGATGCCTTTTTAATACATTTCACGTCTTACAGTCTTTCCATAATATTGATTAAAGGGAAGTTTATCAACAAGTATAACAGTTCAAATTTTCAGCCACTCCTTTTAGTTGCTTTTCCAGACAAAATTGTAAGTCAATTAGTAGCAGTAAGCGATCTTTGTAGGCTCCTTCTAGGTTGATATTTTCAGCTACCATGCTAAAGTAGTGCTAACATTGGTATTACATTCACAAGTGGCCTGGCCCATGTTACTATTTATCCGATTATCTGATTATTTTATGATTCGGTTCTGAACTACAGTAGAGTTGATATTTGGATGTTCTACTTGATCAACTGAATCTTTTAGTCTTGTACAAATTTATGAAATATTATTATTCTTGTAGAATTAGATTACCTTCTTACAGTATTCTGGACCCATTGGTGTCTATGTTTACCCATCTTTTCTGTGAAGGTTTGCAGAAGATATAGACAGTACCACCAACAGATGCAAATGGTAGTGTCATCCTTTGAATCAGTAGTGGGTCTTAGTTCTGCGACACCTTACACTTCCTTGGCTTTGAAGACAGTCTCAAGGAACTTCCGGTTCTTAAAGAATGCCATTTCTGACCAACTCAAGCAAATAAGCAAGGCCTTGGGTGAGGATTTGCTGTCACCCAGCTTTGGTACTAGTAATATAGGTGACGTGGAAATTCCACGGTTCAGGTGCAATGATCAAAATCTTACAAAACAAAAGGCTGGCTTCGACCAACCGCCTATCTGGAGACCCCAACGAGGCCTTCCAGAACGTGCAGTTTCTGTTCTGAGAGCTTGGTTGTTTGAACATTTCCTTCACCCGTAAGCTCTCTCTCTCACGCACACACAGACAGTTCGAACATATCTGATTATGGATTAATTTGAGTATGGTTTTCTATTATTCCAACTTTTTCAGGTATCCGACGGACACTGACAAGCATATGCTAGCTAGTCAAACAGGTCTAACTCGCAACCAGGTAAATAGACTAACTTTCTAATGGTTTTCAGAGAGAAAATATTATGTGTTCGGATTGCTTATGAACAACCCGCTGAGGAACTGCAGCCACCTGCTTTGTGTACTTATCATGGATATACGATAACTATAGAAGAGGCCAGTCTGCTTAATAATTCCAAACCGCTAGAATCAACCTTTAGAAGAGACTTGAAAATGGAAATGACAACCTATCAGGGATGGATTTAGAGTTTACTGTGGCAGATGTCCGCAACACTCAGTAAAGGTGGCAGCCATCCAGTGAATGGGCTGCTCATACCATGTTCCTGGGCTTAGCATTAATTTCAATGGGTTTTCCTTGTCATGAGTCGTGACATATACTTATGGCAACTGCTAAAAATTGGGCCTTTCTTGTAGGTCTCGAACTGGTTCATCAATGCCCGAGTGCGAGTGTGGAAGCCCATGGTTGAGGAGATGCACATGCTTGAAAGCAATGGTTGTGCGGAAACTGAACTCAATTCTAGCGAGAGCAATCAGAAGCCTGACACCAATATCATTGGGCAATTGAGTAATCAGTCATCTGACAAGCAGCAGATAGATCAAGTATCAGATAACCAGCAACAATATACATCCGGTGATGCAATGCATGCTGAAGATGGAGGGCAAAGAGAAGATGTAGGGACTTTTGAACAGTGGTCTAGAGAAAAACGGACTAGGATGGAGTGTCAGACCACAGATGTTGATGGGGGTTTAATTGGGTTTCACCCATACCACCGTGGGCTAGGAGCAGTGTCCCTTACATTAGGACTCAGGCACAGCACCGACCAACAGCAGCAACAGCATGAACATCAGCTGAGGCATTATGGGAGTCAGATGATTCATGATTTTGTGGGTTGAATTGTCCTAGAATATAGATAGAGGAAGAACGAAATCTTGATATCATATAGATGCTTAAAGTTTATCGGAAGTTATTTCCACTCATCATTTAAATAAGGATGATGCATGAGATGGAAAGCCATGAAAGAGTGTTGCTTTCATGACTGGGATGATGATATATGTGCTGGCCTGATATATATAGGCAAGCAAAGAGAGATTTGAATGTAAATTGTAATATAGGGAAAGAAGCATCTGTTGTTCGTGAAGAATTGGGCAATTGACCATGAATTGAGCTGCCAAATTACCCCAACCAAAAGTGTAATTGGCGAAGAACCAAGACAGTTCAGTTGGACGATGTACTCGTAGGGATGCGATCTCTTTAACTATGTAGTTTGGTGGATTACCGTACCATTTTTTGTTCAAAAGATTATAATCCAGTAAGAAAGATTTGATAACTTAATTAAGATGGATTTATCATTTGCAGATGAAATTACATTTGCCCCAATATATTTTTGATGGTACTTAAAATGAAAATTTATGCCTTTATAAAGTTGTGTCCTTCAAGTAATAATGTATACCTTTTGAGGAATGAAGAGAAGCTCTTACTGAGTGATGAGTACCCAGGAACATAGTTCAAACTTGAAATAAGCGGGGATTATCTGTGGATATCTTATGAATTACAGAAGACTTCAAATCCTTTTTTCCAGGGTTCCAAATCTCGGCAAAATTTGTTTCCATGTTGGAAATTTCACCAATTAGATAATGTTTCACATTCCAAAGTCAAGCCAGTTTCAGCTGATATATTCCATCTACAAATGAAAACACCCCATATAAATAACGGATTAACCTAATTGAAAATATTATAAAAAATTTACTGACTAAAGTGCAAAAAAAAATAAAAAACGTTTGCTGACCAAGCTAAAACGCCAAAAGTTCACTGACCATAGTTCACTTTGCAACAAGCATTTGCCAGAAAAATGACGTCTGTTGATACCCAGAAAAATGGTATAAATTTCTGTCCTGGCGTTTGAGAACCCATCTCAACTTTTAACAAAAGATGGCCACTGAACAGGGAACCAAAAAAGAAAAAAGGAGATAAATCTCAGAATCCTTATCCTAGACCTTGGACTCAATCTCCCTAGCCTTGACCTGTACACCACTTGAAACCTTCAGAAAACATATTAGACGATAATATCCACTATTGTCATTTGCCCTCAACAAATCTGGTTTATCAAAAAGAGCCTGCCACTTGTATCAATGACAATTTATCTGGTGATGTCTAAAGAATTTCAACTCCCACAACTTTTAAAATAATTGGTAAAAAAAAAAAAGCTAAATTCTAGTTAGATTGCATCTATTCTGATCTGCAACCCAGTCAGCATATACAGGGCTTACATGATCATCGATCTAATATACTGCAGAATCAAACCTTTGTTCCTTTCTGCAAGTCCTGGAGTGGTTTTCCTTCAACAGCCCCACTTCCCAATGAAAACGAAACAAAAGCTTATCATAAGGGCGAGTCAACATGATGACCACTTCTTCGTTTGTGTCTGCTAAAGTCTGAAACAAACCTAAATGTCAGTCCGCATCCCTCCATCTTGCACTTGTATGGCCTCTCACCGGTATGCAACCGTAAATGTTCAGTCTTTGCCCATGCCCATTTAAATGACATTGTGCAGCCTTTCCAAGGACACTTCAGGGGTCTTTCATCCACATGGACCCGCTGATGAAGCACTGCATACCTGTGTGACCTGAACTGCTTCCCGCATCCATTGTGGGTGCACCTATTGCGCTTGTGCATGATCAGCTGGTCTCTTGTCTTGAAACTTAATTGACAGCCTTCTATGTCACACCTGTGAAGCCTGTCATTCTTCACCTTATTTTCTTTAGATGTAACTAAACCGTTAGGAGGTCTCTTGGCCTTCTTTCTCGCTGTTTCCACCTTTGCATCCTCTTCTGATACAGTTCCAGAAGTTAAAATTCTACTTGTCCTTGGTCTCAATCCTTCACATGGGCTTTTAATAAAGCTATTATAGTTGTTTTTGTCTTCGGACAGTAGCTCTAGTTCTCTTCCCCTTTTTCTCTCTCTTTTGGTTGATTGAGGATCAATCATGATTGAGTAGGTGTCTTCCTGCTCCATAGTGTTTTGGGCAGTAGAGGAAGTTTCCCCTCCATGATTTGATTCCCCTACAAGTTGAAATTCTTGCACTTCAGAACTTTCCACCATCGAGGACGAAAGACTGGGCTGAGCCATTGTGTTCGAAAAATCACAGACCTTCGCCTCATGGGTAGATTGGGAAGTAGTCTGATTCTTTATATGCATTTCAGATAAATTCACCATCACATTACTACACGCCTTGTTTTCTTCTTCATCTTGCAAGAGTATTCGAGTTTCAGTGTGAGCACCAAAACTTCCATTCAAGGAGATAACAGTAGGTTGTGAACTTGATAATTTCATAGGATTGGAAATTTTGTGCTGCATTCTAGAGCTACCTGATACCACAAGATTACAATCTCTGATTTCCTTTTTATCCCCTTTTTGATCCTTCGATGATGCTTCCAAAACTCCAACTCCTGAGCTAGGAATCACAGGAGAATGTACAGATTTTGCATTATCAGAAACCTCACTGGTGTCTTCAGTTATGCACACATTACGAATTCCAACTAAAGAAAGCCCATCCAACATTTGAGTATCATTTTCTATGACACTTGCACACTTTAATGGATCAGAAACCTCACTTAATAGTTTTGCTTCCCCAATGATGCAGCTATTATGCAGCATTACAGAATCATTGACAGCTGACAAATTGGTCAAGGTTGAAATATCCTTTTCTGTACTCTCAGTAGAAATCAAACCCGTAAACCTTGATGAACCAGAAATCGCACTCATCCCTCTGGTTTCATCGCTGACGCAGTCTTTATACTTCTTTCCAGAGTTCAAAATAGAGGAATTGTTCAGTTCCATAAAATCGTTTCCATTCTTCTCGACGCTAGTCAGATTATCTTTCTGTATTTTATTGTCCACAATCAAGTTATTGTTAAAATCATATTTGAGCTCGGGCTTTTTAGAGAAACCGTAATGATCAATACTAATTTTCAATGGAGAAATGGCTTTATGGTTATATCTTCTTCTTGAGTATTGCTTGTATTTAATTTCTCCAGCAGCTTGACTTCTCTCTGGTTCTTTCACAAGTACATCTCTCTTTTCAGTTTGGGTACTCCCACATGATTTGCTTCTCATTGGACCAGTTATCTTGGAAGGCGTCCGAGCTCTTCTGGACTTCCATTTAAGGCTAAGATAATCCAAACCAGAAAATGCATCAGAGAATAATCCTCCCAAGGCCAGTGCATGGTGTTCTGGTTTAGATGGAAATAGCTTACTAAGCTTGACACAGTACCGTAGATTCAAACCCAGTCTTGAGGTCCAGTCTTCTTCGCATTGTTCATGCTCTTCATTGTCAATGGAAATATTAAGCAAGTCAAGATCTTCTTTGGATGCAAATTGTAAGGGGATCTCATCACAATCAAAAGGAGTGCCAATCTCTTCAGCAACAGCCAAAGCATGGGCCTTTATTTTTGGATAGGCTGAAAAAATCAAATTGCCATAGAAAACTTGTCAGATACGATTAAGCATCTAAACAGTTTTTCATTGTACAAGCACATTTGAATTAGTTAATTGTATAACTGTTACTAGTGACATCCCTGAGAAATAACAAAAACACAAGCAAATAACAATAAAGCTTCTCATTTGTTAAGCTAGAAACCCAACCCACCTGAATGGCAAATAATGAGTAAATTGGCACCACCCCTGGAGTGCAACAGCTCATCAATCTCAAGGGCATGCTCCAAGCAGAAGACACGTGGTCTTAAAAATCCATTAGACGTAGTCCACTTCATATAAGAGTTACTTGTCAAATCTGATAGCTGGCCCGTATAGGTAGTCTCCTTCGACTCTACTGTCTTGGTGGACTCTGAAGGTGTGGTGATGGGATCAATATAGCATTTCCAAAGAGAATCTTCTGGTAACCTCACATTCCCTCTGCAAGTTGAAGATACCTTTAGATTCTCCTTCAATTCATGGACATCTGTTTCATATTGTACAAACAAGCAAGAGTCATTCTAAAATATCGTTATTCCAAAATATCTTCTTGGTTAGTAGTTAAATTCGCCATTGAAATGATATAAAATCAGGATAACAAAAGTACTATGGAAAAGGAGCAAACTAAACACACTTATGGCTCATCCTCTCGAAATTGAATTAATAACATCAGATCACCGATTCATAACTACATCAAACCTCCAAGAAAAAAGTTTCAAAAACTTAAAGCTGAAAAATCTTGCAATGAGTTTATGTAACCATTCTTCTCTCGTAGCAAATTAATTTAATTTGCAGGTCACATTGATCAAAAGTCGAAACTCATTTGCTGAAGGTATATATTTGTGCATTATACCTAATCATATTTTCAATCTTAATGCTGTTCATCCTATTAAACAGTTAGTAGGATTACTGGAGAGTGTAAATTGCAGAGGTTGAATTCTTTTCACATCATTATTCATAGATGCTACCAAAATCTTGACAAGCCAAATCACATGAAAAATAAATCCATTTAGCTATTTAAAGCATCATTGCATTTTTTCCGATCAAAATTCATATGCAAGAATTCCATCTATATGCTTGATAACAAAAGTTCAATCAAATTATCATCTTTTTTTAAGTAAATATACTTAGATAACATAAACCTCGGATCAATTATATTCGACGAAGCACAACTTCTTTAGGGGAACCATGACAAATTAGAACAAAGACTAGGAAAGTAAGCTCACCTGAAACAGATTTAATAACAACATCATACAGGTCTGAAGGAGCATTGGACTTCATGGATCTTGATCGTAACACTTTTTGCCCCTGAAACACTTGACAATCCACAGGAAAGAGTTCCTCAGATGCTCTTTGAGAAGGTTGTACAATTGCCATAAATGGATAGCCAAGAACACCACAAGCCACACATGCTAATGTTCCTGAGTCAACATGTAAACCACATGGCAAATCATCATTGTCTACATAAAAGTCTTCCAACTTTTCCATAGACAACCCTGTTGAATCTGCCTGATTATAGCAACTATCATCATTGTGATAACCTGCAGAGGTTTTACCAATTGACAGAGCTGAAAAAATTGATGTCTCATCTGGTACAGCCTCTGCAAACGATAATTTGATTCTGGGTTAAGCTTTTCCGTTTGGGTTAATACTTGCCTCATAAATTACAACTGGAAGAGAGGAACAATGAAATGGCTATAAACAATTACCTGGGGAAGGTAATGCCTCAGGGTCCCATAACACAGCATTGAGAGTTGATTCTTTTTTAAAAAGAACAGACAACAAGTTATTCTCATTCAGCATATCATCTATGAACGCTTTTTTTACTAGTAGCTCTCTTTCTTCCTTCTGACGATCTTTCAAACGAGAAGTTCGCATACCCATAACTAAAGCTCTAGGAACTCTGGTATGCAGATCATTTCAAACATGAATACATATGAGCAAAATACACAGACAGACACATGCAAAATCAAATCAAAGAATGTCTTTTACCGTTTAAAAAAAAACAACAAAATAAGAATGTCTTTTACTGTTTAAAAAAACACAACAAAATAAGAATGTCTTATGCTCAACCTAAGGGACATGTAAATCAAGACTGAGCTATGTAAGTACATAACAATATGGAGGAAATGCAGATGCTCTTTAAAATAAAAGACTCTTGTTCAACAAATTAATATGTATATCAAGTGTCGGTTAAGATAATCCAGATTTGTAAATATAAAAGGGTAAAATCACTCATCAGTAAATAAATTATGTCATAACTGAAGCAAGTTAGCTATATACCCTAGTTGAAATTGGTTCCATCTTTTACAAGTAAAAATGATGAATTCTTACTTGAAGGGTTGCTATGCACAGTAACGAAAGGCCCAAGATGAAAGATAAAAAACAAGGCGTAATCTCACATGAAGCTTTCAAGTCTTAAAGAGCATCCTCCCTTTATAATTTCTAAAATCTCAGGTATATATCAGAGTCATTGTGTAATGATGCTGACATGGCTACTTTGTTGAGTGGGAAATGAAGTTAGACAAAGCGATCTCTCTCCACAAGAAGTCATTATCCTCTAAATGTCTTTAGTTCAGCACCGAACTGCAATATTGCTACCTATGTTCCAACCCTGGACGTTCCATGTGTGAAGTAATATTTGACAATGGATATACTTATCAGGCTTTCAGGCGTAGTATTTAACGGAAATTGTTCTAAAACAGGAAGAAACAAAAATATTGTGTTTGTTTTAAGTGTGTGTGTGGAGTATGGAGACAGAAAGAGAGATCTTCAAATGGTGCTTCTATACATCAAACAGACATTTTCCATCATGTTGATTTTTAACAGATAATATTTTAGGCATCTGACAAAAGTGTAAGCTAACCTAGAAAGAAATGACATTGTCAGCATGTATAACAGCTGCTGATGAGAGAGCATGGGGAGATAATTCATAGCCGCACGACGGACTGCAGCTGCCTTGGCCACCTTAAGCCATTGTGGAGTTCCAAAATTAGCGGCTTCCCCACAATTAAACCCTATATTCACAAAAACAGGTATAAGAACCAATGAAAAGGTAGCATGAATAAAAAGTTGAAAACAATATTTTTATGAAATCACACCAGCACACTCCGCAAATTACAGATACATTGTAAATTACAAGATGACCATATTACCATGGCTGAATCCAATGTGGTAAGCCCTTGGAAAAGTCACAACAAATTCACCAGGATTCTGTACTAACCTAAAAAGTGAAAAAGAAATAGCCATAAAATATATATATTTATTAAAGGCTTCAACACATTTAATGATTGTAAAACAAAAAAGAATGAACACATACACAGTCTAAAATAATAAAAAACTGGATAGTTTTGCATATGTAAGGTGATCAGTGATGACAACGTAAAGCTATCGACTCACCTGCAGCAGGGTATACCTGATGCAATAACAGCCTCAGGTGATAACAGATTTGTCTTTTCCCCCAGACGAGTAAGAGCAGCTGAGAAGAAAAGAAAATGGACCTGAGTGGCATACATATGTTAAAGAAGTAATACATATACGAAAAAAAGTAACCACTTAATTACAAAGAGAACAGAAAAACTTCAGATAAAATGGTCAAGTTAAAAAAAGAGTGAATATTCCCAAAAGGGAAGTGAACACAAAACTAAACAAGAAGCCTTAAAAAAAAAAAACATGGAAGTGTGAAAGGCCATTTTTGCTTTCGCCATTACAACTATGCTTGTCGAAAAATGCTTCTGCTGCATACTAAGAAAATCAAACTATGAAGACAAGACACTGTAGTCAAGTACTGTGCAATATGGACTCGAATGCAGAATACAGTTTTCATTTCCTTTTACTTCACAAAATTAATATTTCCAAAATTTCTGACAGACACAAGCTTTAGTCTATGCTAATTATCAAATTCCTAATTTTCAAGTCTAAATTTCATGATAAAATACCAAGACCTAATCCAAAGATAAATAAAACAAAAACTGAAAGCACATCCTACACTTCATATACATACTAGAGGGAAGGCCTGGATGTTTGAGATAAAAAATTGAGTACCTAAGCGATCAAGATCTCCTCCATAACCTTTGGAACGAATGACTTCCTCAAAAGAAAAGGCATATTCTCCTGGAACTGCATACCAAGTCTTTGACGATCCAGTGTGCAGAAAATTCAAACTGTGAAGCTCATGATCTTCTACATGCCAAGCAAACCAGCTAAATAACATGCCAATGTAAATCATAGGAGAAGTAACACCCGGAATATCATCCAACATAAAACGAGTAAGTGAGCCAGGGGAGCGAGCAATAACTTGTAAATTCCAAGGACTGTTTGAAAGTATCCAACCAGCAGTCCCTTCCCCATCTTTACCAACATTTGAACTCTTTGTCCTCACAAACCCTAAACTTTCCTCTGAGACTGAAGCTGATGAATTAAGAGTTTGCCTGGATGACCCCCTACGTGTGTATGAATCATTCTTCACGAAAGCATCTTTACCATCAATAAAAGAGTTCCTTGGAGAATCTGCTTTGTGTTTCTCAGTATTAGTTATTTCTTGATGATTCTGATTAAAATGCCCCCTCCTTCTTCTTCTCCTATGAAAATACCGACATAACTCCTCTGGTTCTCCAAATCCCGATCCAGGAACATCATTAGCATACTCTATATATATGGGCTTCTCAGAAGCTGCTTTCCAAAACAATGCCTCCACAACAAGTGGAGTAACTTCCTTGATCATCCCTAAATGATTTCTAGCAAATAACTTTGCCTTAGATTCAAATTGTTCCAATGTATAAACTTCCCCACTCTGCCAAACTTGCTTATGATCCACAGATTGCTGCCCTTTGGTTTTCTTCATACTACAACCCAACTCTTGATGTCTGGTTGTAAAAACAGCCCTACCCCCACTCTTATATACATCTTCCCCATTACCTAATTCAGTAAACTTCATAAGCGAATTATTCAGATTATTCCAAACATATTTTTTCGATGGTTTGGGTAATGGTGGAACAACCTTACAAATCCCAAAAACACTTGCTTCTTTCTCAATTTTAGATATATAAGCAATTGGGTCTGCAAATTCAGTATCAGTAGGGTAATATGTAGGTGCTAATGGTAATTCCTTTAACCAATTTGGTGTCTCTACGTTACCCATTCAAACCCTAAATTTCAACAACCAACTTTCAAGTTTCAAAACAATCGAATTTAACTACTTTCCCCAAATTGATCAATTCTTTATAAACCCTAGATTGAAATTTCTAGTAAATTCAACTACATTGAAGTTCAATTGAAATAAAAGAAAATCATCAAGAAACGAAGAATTGAACCTGTTTGCAATCCAATTGATTCTTTTTATTGAAGTAGTAGTAGTAGTGTAGTGGTTCTTCGTGATTCTCGAGATGAAGAAAAAGAAAGAAAGAATGGAAAACCGCTTGTCTGGGTTTTAACCAACATTTTTATCTGTGCCAGTTAGAATTTTGTATACGTGCTGTGCTAAGTTACGCTGGTACTGATTGATCAACAGTTCTTCTGTCCGTACGATTTCGGTTTATATTGCATGGAGATTGAGTACTGTGTTAACTTACACGTGACTAATATTTTGCTCACTGATTCGGTGAAATGGGTGTAAAATTGTACGGTGCATACTGTGGAAGTGGAATGGCATCACTGTTTGAGAATCTTCAGTAGGCCCCACCGCCCCAAGATGAGCTGTCAAGTGTCAACAAATTACCCCTTTGTGGGTGGACCATTTTTATATTTTGTAAAATTACAAATTAAATTAAACTGCACGTGTTATGCACATGGTTTCTTTGGTCGAAGCCTCGAAGGCCTTTTGTATGTCTTCCCTTTTTTCAGGCAAAATGTATTTACTAGGGGTGGGCATGGGTCGGTTCGGTTCAGTTTTGGCCAAAACTGGAAACCGAACACCTAGTAGGTGTTTCACAAAAGTTGAAACCGAAACCGAACACTTTTGTTGGCGAAACCGAACCAAAACCGAACACCTTACCCTTGACTGAAACCGAAACATGACCGAACACTTATATCAGTTCGGTTAACCGATTGAAAACAGAACCGAACATTCTCTTCCTTCAATCTATTACATTTTCTCTCTCTTCTTTTACTTGCAAGATTTACAAACAGAGCTTTCACTTTCTCTTTTTATTTCTCTCTCTTCTAATTCATACGATCTTGGTAGTTATGCAACGTCTCTTGTTTTTTTATATCTGTTTATGCATGTTTTATGTTGTGCCAGGGTTTTTGTGTTTTCTGCAGGTTTTATATGGGTAGTGCAGGTTTATTTATATTATAAGTTTATATATGTTTTGAGGGTTATAATAGTTTATAATTATATATGCTCGTCTAACGTATTTGTTTTGCAGGGTTTTATGTATATATGATCGTACTAACGTGTTTGCAAGTTAAACTAGGTTTATATAGTTATTGGGATGCATGTATACATGTTTTGCAGGTACACGTTCGAAGTTATGTGTGGGACGTGTATTAAGTACACGTTCGATGATGTTGCAGGTTTTATATATATTGGTTTGTATATACTCGAGTTGTGGATGTATATATGTTTGGTTTGTTTATCCGTTTGTTGGATGTTGTTGTTGCCCACATGGTTATGCGGAGGACATCGTGGAATGAGCTTTTATGTTGGTTGGGAACGGGCTTGGAAAAGCCTGGTTTTTCCCTCGAGTAAAGCTTATGTTTTCAATTTTTCTTTATGCATGTTTGTTGGTTTACAAATACATATTGAATTGGAACAACTATAACTTTCTGCCCAAGAATCGGAATTGAGATCCGTTTCTTGATCCTGAAAGAGGAAGTCGAGTGCTTTCCAATGGTCAAATACATATTGGAACAGCTATAACTTTCTGCTCAGGAATCGTAATTGAGATCCGTTTCTTGATCCTGAAAGAGGAAGTCGAGCGTTTTCCAATGGTATATAGTAGGCTGTCGGGGGTATAGAGACGAAGCGGGAAATCTTGACATAAGATCGCTTGTTTCAGCAGTTTTTTGGTTTTCAGTTTTGTTGTTTGTTGTGTTTTGGGCCCAACAGGCCCATTTCGTTTTTCTTTTTTCTTTTTTTTAACGAAGAGAAACAGTTCATGAACAGTTCAGAAACTGTTAGAAAGAAAGATAGAAGAA
>JABWDY010021851.1:8263-22273 GCA_013358455.1 Thalictrum thalictroides | reverse complement strand
TTTATTTTTTTTATTTTTGACGAGCGGTGCTGTGCGGGCTTGAATGTGTTGATTCTCGTCGATCTTCTTAGAGCGGCAACGGCGCCAATTTGATTTGACGATTTTTTGTTATTCCCGTCAAATCAGCAGTACTAGTAATCCAGCTGCAGAACGTGTTAGTACTACCGGCACTGCTAGAAATAAATTATGATCAGGGTAGAGGCAAGTATCAAGGTATTGAATCCACTCTTCCCAAGAATTGGGTACTTAGCTATAAACAAAAAACAACGATGAAAGATGATGCCGTTTATGAAGGGATTTATAACTTGTAGGAGTTTGATTGATTGAGAGTAATTATGATTGAACTAATGAAAATGCAATTAAAGTAAAGCAAACAAGATAAGATAAAGATTGTGAATATGGAGAGAAAAGTGGTGTATTACTTCGTTTCATATGCAAGTATCCAAATTAACTACTCATGCTTGTTTCCCATGCATCCAACTATAAACTCATAAACAAGCATTAATTGGTAGTGATTTCCCTTGTTCTCGACCCAGGAATTGACAACAAGAAGTATTCAAGACCCAGTACCTCTCATCTCGATGCCGTCATGCAAGTAGTGAATTACAACTCTTTATACTATTTGTTGACTACCTTATCTCTCTCAATGCCAAGATATGTTAACGGGTGTATGAGGCTCGAAAGTCTCTACACATGCAAAAATATCTCTCTTTTATTTATTATGAAGAACAAAAAGCAAAAACTATTCTACGCGATCAATCATAAAATAATTACCTTTCTAGCATGGCAAACATGTAACACTTGTAGTAAATGCTTCTACTTACCTAATCCACTTGTAAAACCCCATGAATCGATTAGCTCATGATGATTGTGGTGATGATGATGATGGTTGTAAAAGTAAAAGACATAATTAAAAGACAAAAATATAAAGATAAAAGATTAAATTGCATGAAAAGTAAAGATACGATAGAAAAGTAAAGAACTTGAACTTGAAAAGTAAATAGACTTGTATTATAATCAATGGAACTTCTTCTTCAACATAAAATAAAGTAAAAACCTAACATCGTACTTCAATTTAAGATTAAAGCACAATGAATTTCGTGGCTCTCCTCTCCTTATATAGGGAGGAGTCCTTCTAACCCTAGAACTCCTTTAAAATTACTAGAAAAGAGTTTGTAATTTATTAAATAACTTGTAGGAAGCTTCTAGAGCTAAAATTTGGTGGAGACCTTAGTTAAACAACGTGGAAGACTAAGTAAAAATCTTAGGTGCAAATTCCTTCTAGAAACACGACTTCCAAGAAGCCCAAAAACAGTCTACAGAAACTGGGTATGACAGGTTTTGACGAGTCTTTTTATCCTGATTTTATCTCTGTTTTCTATGATCCATCTAGACAGTCTTGAAGAAGGAAGTGAGGTCTTTCCAATGCCTATTTGTGCTTCAAATTCCGAGCTCTCTAACCGTTTCGTTTAATTGCGTCAAGTTGGCTACTTGAAACTGCATTTTTACCGTATTTTGCTTCCTTTTAGCTTTTCCGGGCGAAATGCACCTATAAACACGTAATTCTAACAATACCAAGCATATCATATCACTTTATATCATAACTTGGGACAAATATACATAAGTTAGCGGGATATATTTACACTTTTGAGAGCTTATCAGCTGCCACCACCGAAATTATTACAGAAGCAGAAGAGTAGAACCAGCAGCAGCAGCGGCAACACATAAACGTGGGGTAGATAAGAAGAACGCGGATTTCGTCATTAATGGCCATCTTTAAACTCTTCTTTGTTTTCATCACCATGTTTATACCTTGATAAACCTACAACTATGGCTTAGATGAAGCCCTAGATTGGAGTAGATTTTTAGTTGTTTCATTGCATCGTTCTCTCGAATTTGCGCTTAATTGAATTAAATTTGCTTAATCTCCGATATTTATGAGAATTGCTTTCACCAATTATATCTAGTATGCTTAAATTCATGTGTGACTAGTTGGGAGTTTGATTTCCTCTTTTCATGATATCAAAGCATGTGTTTATCGTTTTATTAAATTTGTGAGAAGTTCGTACTGTAAAAAGGCGATTTTTGCTAGGAATTTATATTTTCACTGAGATTAATCAAAATAAAGTCTTGACTTTTATTAAATATACAGAAGCTTAAACGATCACATCTTCGAGAAAGCAAGGTTTAATTTTTCTTTATGCTACTCGCCTAAAAGAGAGAATTTTATAATAAAACGATTAGATTTCTATGATAATCTAGGTTGGATTCGAATGTCCCAGTGCTTTTCCGAATTATGTAAATCCTAATTTTCTCGTTTTCGTAGATATAGTTAGTTAATTAATTTACATTGCAGTAACCCCCTTTTGAATTAGTTTAAGTATATTTTTAATATTCGTTTGAACAACAATCTCTGTGGGATCGACACGCATTTGCATATCTACACTACAATAGACTCGTGCACTTGCGATTATAACTAGGGTTTTAAATTATCTGTTAATTTAGGTAGTTCAAAAACCACAACATCTACCACACAAAGCCTCAAATGGTGCCATCCCAATACTAGAATGGTAACTATTATTATAAGCAAACTCCACCAAGTGCAAATGATCAACCCAATGACCCTTAAAGTCAATGACACATGCTCGTAACATATCCTCCAACACCTGATTCACACGCTCAGTCTGCCCATCGGTCTGAGGGTGAAAAGTTGTATTGAAACTCAATGTAGTGCCAAAAGCCTTCTGAAGTCCATGCCAGAACTTAGAAGTAAACTTAGTGCCTCTATCTGAAATAATACTCTTAGGAACACCATGGAGTCGTACTATCTCCCGAACATACAAAACACCTAAATTACTGGCCGAATAGGTGTTACTGATAGGCAAAAAATGTGCTGCCCTAAGTCAACCGATCCACAATCACCCAAATGGAATTACGACCCTTAGAAAGCGGTAAACCATCAATGAAATCCGTCGAAATGTTATCCCACTTCCATTCTGGAATAGGCAAAGCTGCAATTCCCCATTTGGCGTATGATGTTTAGCCTTAACTCACTGACATGTTGTACACGTAGTCACATAAACTCCCACATCCTGCTTCATGGTCTTCCACCAGAAGTGTTGCTTCAAACCCTGATACATCTTAGTCGAACCTGGATGTATAGTATACTTAGCACGATGTGCCTCCTCAAGTATCTCATTCCTCAACTGAGCACTGTCAGGAACAACTAAGTGATTCTGAAACCGCAAACCTCCATCTTTCCCAATACTGCAATCCGGAGTAGGTGTAGTCTCAAGAGCATCCTTTTGCTTCTGAACCCAATCATCAAGAACTTGTGTATCAACAACACTAGAGACAAAGGTAGAATGCACTGTCATATTTCCCAAGAAGGTAACTTTGGTATGTCGTTGTCCTTCTACACGAGGACTAAAATCAAACTCACTAAGAGTCTCTATCATCCTCCAACGTTGTATAGCTGCCAATCGAGCTTTTGGTTTCCTGCTCAAAGCATCTGCCACGACATAAGCCTTTCTAGGATGGTATTGTAAGGAAAAGTCGTAATGCTTTATCAACTCCATCCATCTACGCTGTCTCATGTTCAACTCCCTCTGAGAGAAAAAACTGCAAACTCTTGTGATCAGTGAACAATCAAATCAAACACCATAAACATAGTGTCTCCACACCTTCAGTGCGAACACTACAACTGCAAGCTCCAGATCATGAGTAGGGTAATTTCTTTCATGAGTTTTCAACTGTCTCGATGCATAAGAGACAACTCTCTCTGTCTACATGAGAACACCTCCTAAGCCCAAAAGAGATGCGTCAGTGAACACCACAAAGGTCTGATCACCATGCGGTAACATAAGCACTAGGGCTGATGTAAGCCTCTGCTTCAACTCTATAAAAGTTGTCTCACATTCCTTGTCCCAGACAAAAGGAACTGTCTTTTTGTTAAATGGGTCAAAGATGTAGCAATCTTAGAGAATCCTTGAATGAAACGACGATAATAGCCCGCAAGCCTGAGAAAATAGCGCACCTCCTGTGCTGAAGTAGGTTGGTGCCAATTAAGCACAACCTTAACCTTGGACGGATCTACAGAAATAACATCTCCTGAAATCCCATGTCCCAAAAACTTGACTTCTCGATGCCAAAACTCACACTTAGAGAACTTAGCGTAGAGCTGTTGATCTCTCAAAGTCGGTAATGCAAGCCTCAAATGTTCTGCACGTTCTTCCGTGGTACGAGAATATATCAGAATATCATCGATGAACACAATCACGAACTGATCCAGATACGGTCGAAATATGTGGTTCATGAGATCCATGAAAAACACAAGCGCATTGCTTAACCGGAACGGCATAACCAAGAACTCATAAGAACCATAACGAGTAAAGAAAGTTGTCTTAGGGATATCCGTATCCCGAACACGCAACTGATAATGATCTCAGATCTATCTTAGAAAACCATTGTGCTCCACGAAGCTGATCGAAGAGATCGTCGATACGCGGCAAAGGATACGTGTTCCTAACCGTTACCTTGTTCAACTCTCTGTAGTCTATACACATACGGAGAGTGCCATTTTCTTCTTAATGAACAAAACCGGTGCACCCCAAGGTGAGTGACTCGGTCTGTAAGCTGCATCTGTAACTCCTTCGACTCTGCTGGTGCCATACGATAGGGTGCTCGGGATATGGGTGTTGTACCCGGAACTAGCTCAATGCCAAACTCCACATCGCGATGCGGTGGAAAACCTGGGATGTCCCCAAAGACGTCCCCAAACTCACAGACAACTACCATATCAGACACTGCCAAACTAACTATCCCTGCTGCTCCCGTCTCGATATGTGCCAAAAAAGCCTCAGCAAACTCGTTACCATTAGGGGTAGCTATGGTCACCTCATGACCATCCAGCCTTAACGTAACCGTCTTAGCCACGGTATCGATCCTCCCGTGATATCCTTGCATCCATCGCAGACCAAGGATCACGACGAAACTCCTCATATCATAGACAATCAAGTCTGCCTGAAACACATGATCATCCAGCGTAACCGGACAACCCCAACACACGGAATCTAAACTCTGATAGATCTCACCAGGAAGCTCCGCAATCATAGGAGATGAAAGTGGCATACAAGGGATACCAGCGACAAGAACAAAAGAACAAGCAACAAAGGAGAAATTTGCACCGGTATCAAACAAGATTCTAGCAGGTATTGAATTAACATTGAACGTACCTTCTAGAAAAGCCCCTCCATTGGCGTCTCTAGGAATCATGGCATACATCCTTCCTTGCGCAGGTGGCGCTAGGAGTGCCATAGGTGCAACGGGCGCAGGTGCCTGCTGCTGCAAAGGAACTACTGTTGGAACCATCGTTCCTTGTGGAACATCTGTTGGTTGATAGTAGTAGGGCATAGCGTACAACTGCCCCTGAACCGGTAACTGACTCTGAGTATGACCTGTAGCCGGACCCTTCTTCCAAGAACCACCAGAACATTGTCCCTTCGGACCATTACCACTTCTCTTCCCTGAATCATTTTGATCTGACTTCTTAGTGCAAGCCGTTGCACGATGTCCTGCTTCTCTGCAGTTAT
Source organism: Thalictrum thalictroides (assembly GCA_013358455.1). Taxonomy (NCBI): domain Eukaryota; kingdom Viridiplantae; phylum Streptophyta; class Magnoliopsida; order Ranunculales; family Ranunculaceae; genus Thalictrum; species Thalictrum thalictroides. The sequence continues at coordinate 16,682 of JABWDY010021851.1, read as the reverse complement.
AGAAAAGACCAGCCTTTGACCTTTCACAGTTCGTAGAGATCTGTCCCACTTACCGCAGGTGTAACACGTAGGTGGTGACTTGGTTCCTCCACGACCTCCATGACATTCTTAATCTCAGCTTTCCACTCCATAGCTCTCTCATCATCCTTACTAGCTCCATCAAAAGTAGATGGATTCATCTTCTTAAATTTCTCAAACTACTCTGAGCCAAGCCTCAAGCTCTGCTTGCTCATCGTGTACCTCTGGTTGTGGAACTCCATTACCTTGTGGTGGTTGTGCAGGAGCCACATTCTTTGCTGCTATAAGCTCTTGTGTTAAGGCCGTCATCGTCTACATGAAAGTCAGCATCCAAGCTGGTGCCTCAACCCAATTCCCGTTCGCACTAGTCCCACTTCCCGGTTGTTCCTCAGATCCTGCCATTAGTCATTGTAGCAACACAAGCAGAAGATATAAGAAACTCAACAGAAAGAAAAGGATCGCATGCTAAAGGAAAAGAACTAAACGTAAACGCGATGTCCTTACTCAACCTAACCTACGAACGAACTGGCACCTATGTTGCTCTTATCCAAAGACTCCAGGAATGCCCGACTAGGACAATTGAACTCTAAGCTCTGATGCCAACTGTAACGCCCGTAAAATCCAATCCTAGTTGATCAAGCCAAAACTAGACTCCAGAGTCATAATGCTTACCGTATGTCCACCATGGACCTTAAGTTCACATTACTATCACGTGACATCCAAACTATCAAGCCATTATCTGTGCAAGACATGAAAGAAAGAACAGATAATATATTGTAAACCAACTAATCAACTAACAACAGCGGAAGTCTAACCAAACCTATCATATAAAGAATGAGAGTGAATCTCTAGAATCAAATAACTGAAAACTGAAAACAAACTGATATCCTGCCACATAGGCTACAACTGAAAGCAAAAGCAAACTACTGGACTAAGAACAACGACCAACTAGACATCTCCAATGCTATCCTCATCGAACGCTCCGACTATATCCTCACCTATTTTCTATAGAGGGAAAAAGAGGAAGACGTTAAATGCCAGCAAGTTATAAAACTTGAGATCCGATCTTGATCCCGAAATATATCAGCGTCAACATCATCAACCTGTCATATCTATAGACATCCATATATCTTTTCTTGCCAAACATACTTTAGGGATTGAACCTGCCAATACCCTTCATCACTTGTACCGAAGTACCTCTTGTTGTCCTCACAGCCATGTGTCCTTAGACACCTATCCTTACTGTCCTTACAGTCATGTGCGTCAGCACCTTAAAGCCTACCGTTCATATCATCATTACAAAAAAAAATCAAAATTTTCAGTTTTAAGCATGTTCAGGCGCCTCAGCTTTGCCTTCTTCAGGTGCCTCAGCTTTTTCAATGTTCAGGCGCCTCATCTTTAGAGTCTTCAGGCACCTCAACTTGCAGATTGTTCAGGCGCCTCAACAAAACAGTTCTTTAGGCGCCTGAACATCTCCCGGTAGAAACCCTAATTTTGATTTTTATGAATTTTCACCAGTTTTCACACTATCATGCATTCCTAATCATCATGAAACATTCATATGATTAAAATACATTATAAAAAATGTTTATATCAATAATTAAAATCCTAAACATGCAATTTTAACTTTTATCATCACCATACACCATTATTCTTTAGCATACATTACTAATATTTCATTAACATTGTTAATTATCAACTAACATGCACCATGCATCATACATTCAATTTACAACAAAACAAGCATGCATACATCATCAAGATTACATTTTTATTGTTTAGTTATCACTATACTATTATAATCTATCATGTTTCATTATTATTATATCATCTTTAGCGTGCATAACCTCTTGTAGCCCTAAAACCAAGAGAAGACATCAAATAATATAACTTACATCAAGTCCTTGCTGTAGAAATCAAATATGATAAAGATAATCCAATTCCAAAGCTATATAATGATGCAAAACAACTTCAAGATGAAACACCAATCTTCCCAAGCAATTCCTCTTCTCCTTCTTGCCTTTTCTACTTAGATTTAGGTTAATTTTATGCTAATAAAACCATATTGTTCGTGGTCCCATTTAAATAGGGTTTAATGGGCCGAACCCAACAAAACCTGAAAAATCAATTTCTGGTTCGGTTCTTCAGGCGCCTGAACAATTGGGCCTTCAGGCGCCTCAACAGTTGATTCTTCAGGCGCCTCAACAATTGATTCTTCAGGCGCCTGAACAAGGCAGTCTTCAGGCCCTTGAACAAGGCAGTCCTTCAGGCCCCTGAACAAGGCTGATTTTCTCCTTTCACACATACGCATTCAAATGCACGCAAAACCACAAGCAAACAAGGCAAACACACGAAACATGGTAAACATACAAACATGGCACGCAAAATTAAAAGCCTACGGATATTACAGAATTTCATCTAATTCTTTAAGTGTTAATTTTATAGATTCACCGGCTTCTTCTAAATTAAAATTTAGTTTTTTAATTGCCCAATAAGCTTTATGTTCCAATTCTATGGGTAAGTGACATGGTCTGCCATAGATAAGTCTATATGGGGACATACCAATGGGAGTTTAAAAAACCGTTCGATAAGCCCATAGATATTCTAAAATACGGTTACTCCAATCACTTCTATCCGGGATCACCGTTTTTTCCAAAATACGTTTAATTTCTCTATTAGATACCTCTACTTGACCCAAAATTTGTGGATGATAAGGTGTGGCTATTCTATGTGTGACACCATATTTTATACAAAGTGCTTCAAAAGATTTGTCACAAAAATGTGATCCTTAGTCACATATAAATGGCTTTAGGTTACCCAAACCTAGAAAAAATATTTTCTCTTAAGAATCTTGTTACTACTTTTTTTAATATTTTTTTAGTTGGGATAGCTTCAATCCATTTAGAAACTTAGTCTACCACGACTAGAATGTATAGGAAACCGTTGGAAAAAGGGAATGGACCCATGAAATCTATACCCCAAACATAAAAAATGTCAACTACCAAAATGTATTTTTATGGCATTTCATTTCTTTTAGAAATTTTTCCAAATTGTTGACATCGGTGGCAATTTGGGCAATAAATATAAGCATCACGATGTAAAGTTGGCCAAGAAAATCCACTTTGGAGGACTTTAGTTATGTCTTTATTCGCACTAAAGTGTTCACCACAAACTTGGTCATGACAAAAGGAAAAAATATCTATTTGTTCCCAATTTGGTATACACCTTCGTACTATTTGGTCGAGGCAATACTTAAATAAATACGATTCATCCCAAAAATAGTATTTTCTTAGACCTAAATTTTTCTTTTTTGTCCTTACTCCAATGGTGTGATATGTACTCTATGACGAGGTAATTTACTATATCCACGTACCATGGAGTTTCCAAGATAGCAAAAAGGTCTTCACCCGGGAAAATATCACAAATTTCACCTTTTTCCTCATTTTCTAAATTAAAACTAGAAAAGTGGTCGACCACAAACATGTTCACATCCTTTTTTATTTTTTATTTCTAAAGAGAACTCTTGGAGTAATAGAACCCATCTTATTAATCTTTACTTGGTTTCCATTTTTGATAGAAGATGTCTAAGAAAGACATCGGTGAAGATAGTTGTTTGGGTACCTATAAAGTATGGTCTAAATTTTTCTAAGGAAAAAACAATGGTTAACATTTCTTTCTCAGTTTGTGTATAATTATGTTGAGCGTCATTCAATGTTTTGCTAGCATAATAACTTACACTAGGTATGTTGTTTTTCCTTTGTCCTAAAACTGCACCAATGATATAGTCTGATGCATCACACATTAATTCAAATGGAAGAGACCAATCTAGAGGTTGGATTATGGGCGGAGGTCAAGGAAGTTTTTAATTGCCCAAAAGAGGACACACATTCTTCATTAAATTCAAAAGGTGTATCTTTCGTTAAGAGTTTGGTGAGCGGACGGGCTATTTTGGAATATTCCTTAATAAACGTACGGTAAAAACCTACATGACCTAGGAAAGGTCTAATGTCTTTAATATTTTTAGAAATGGGAAGAGGGGAGATAACGAAAAGTTTAGCTTCGTCTACATCTAATCCTTTTGAAGTGATGACGTGTCCAAGGACTATTCCTTTAGTTACCATAAAATGACATTTTCCCAATTTAGAACTAAATTTTTTTTTCACATCGAGTGAAAACTTTTTCAAGATTAAATAGACATTAGTCAAATTACTTTCCATAAATGGAGAAATCATCCATAAATACTTCCATGAATCTTTCGACCAAAAGGTAGGCAATTGTGCCAAAGGGTCAAGTGAAGGTTGTTTTTTCTTGATCTTCAAGAGCAATAGGAATTTGATTATAAACCCGAATAACCATCCAAAAAATAATAGTAAGAATGTCCAGCTAACCTTTCTAACATTTGATCCATAAAAGGTAAACACAAATTATCTTTCCTTGTGACAAGATTGAGACGCCTATAGTCGATACACACTCTCTATTTAGTAGGTTCTCTTGTTGTTATTAATTTATCCTCTTCATTTTTTAAAACCGTAAAACCGGCATTTTTAGGTACCACATGTATTAGATTAACCCTTTTACTATCGGAGATTGGATATATTATTCCCGCATCTAATAACTTAAAAATTTCACTCATCACCACATCTTGCATAATAAGATTAAGACGTGGTTGAGGTTCACATGAAGTTTAAGCATTATCTTCTAAGTATAGGTGATGTGAACAAACCTCAGGGTTAATACCTTTTATATCATCTAGGGACCACCCAATTGCTGAGCGATGTTTTTGAATAACATCGATTAACTTTTTCTCTTGCTCGGACGTCAAGTTAGATGAAAGATATTTATCATTTTCATCTAAATGTACATATTTAAGTTCTGAAGGTAAGGGTTTAAGTTCTAGACTTGGCGGTATTTGAAATAATGTTTCACTAGGTTTAGCTTCAACTTCACGAATTTCAAGAGAATTTTTAATTTTTTTATTTTGGATATAGGAAATATTTTCAACATTATTATTAAGATGAATTAATTCAAAATATTTCATGAATTCTTTAATTTATTCCTCATTGAAATTTTCCCAAGGTGTACCTTGTATATTATACCTTTCCCGTAGCTAGGAAATGTATACCTGAAATAATTGGCGTAGAAACATCGATTGAGTGTTGTGTATCTAATATGACAAAATTCACGGGATAGTAGAAATCCGCAACCTTAACCAAAATATCATCAACGTCTCCTCGTGGGTATTTAACGGACCTATCCGCTAGTTGAAGTATCATTCTAGTAGGTTTTAATTCTTTAAGTCCAAGCTTTTGGTACAAATAACAAGGAAGTAAGTTTACACTTGCTCCCAAATCTAAAAGAGTGGTACCTTGAAATCCATCACCTAGTGTACAAGTTATTGTAGGTTTTCTAGGATCTTTGTGTTTTACAACTTCATTTGTTCGACAAAGGAAGGTAATTGTTCTGTGAAAAAGGTATCTTTAGGTACATTAGTTCTTTTCTTTACCATACATAACTCTTAAAGATATCTAGCATGTTGAGGTATGTTTCTAAGAGCGGTGAGGAAAGGAATATTAATGTGTAGATTCTTAAAAATTTTCTTTATTTCATTGAATTATTCTTCCTTGTCAGGACCTAAAAGTCTATGTGGGTATGATGCTTTAGGTATGTATTGACGTACTTCTTCATTACACTAATTGATTTTAGCTTTATTAGAACTTGAAGAAGGTATGTCTTTTTCATCCGGACTTGTAGAAGTATTATCCTTGTTCTTCTTACTAGTTATTTGATTTTCAACGTCAATTATTGTATTATTTGTACTTGAAGTGACATTATTTTATTATTATTAGAATTATTTTCCATTATGTCATCTACGGGAGGCATGTAACACCCCAAAAGCACAACACGAATCCCTATGACTCAATGTCAGATCTCGAGGCATTAAAACAACCTATCCCATGATAATAATATATTAATACAAGAGTTCTGAGTGATATTCGTATATAAATACAAATAATTCCGTACAATTAGTTTAATATACGACTCTGCTAATCTAAACACAGAAATAAATCAAATACAACCATCTGCACGAATACCTATATCAACCCCACTATAACTTCATAATTTCTGCATACCACTCATCTGCTAAATGATATATCCTCGAGCAACTGTTTATCAGGAAAATGTTAATGATAGGGGTGAGCATTTCCACTTGCTCTGTAGTGATTCACATTACCAAAATACTATCTATCATGCATGGTGATTAATCGTACGAAACAGTTAAAAATGTAGGTTTTAAATAAAAACAACAGTAGAAAAATAACTATGATATATCAAAATAATGCAAAGTAGCTGCTATTTGTAATAAATAATATACAAACACTCATAAAAATGGTGGGCACCTGTATCCAGCCAGAGCGGTAAGGGTCCGACTTGAACTCAGCCCCAGTCCCAGGCAATCTTGGTTCAGTACTTACCAGTGTGAACCAGCACCGTTATTTCCTGATTATTCGGTCAGGCGATTATTGTTTTATGCCTCAAGACACGTACCAACCACCTTTCAGGACTCAGGTGGGCCCTTTGACCATGACTCCCTGTGGGGGGAATCACATATTACGGTGGTAAATCGTTTCACGACTGCAAACTGCACAGGATCCTTACACACATCTAGGAGTGGACTACTGATTCAACGATTTTTTGTCATTACCGTCGAATCAGCAGTGCTAGTAATCCCAGCTGTCGAAGGTGTTAGTACTACCGGCACTACTTCAAATAAATTCCCTTTGTGATTCTAACAACTAAACTAATCCTAAAACTAGTGTAGAGGCAAGTATCAGGGTATCGAATCCACTATTCCCAAGAATTGGGTACTTAGCTACAAACAGGAAGCAACGATGAAGGATGATGTCGTTTATGAAGAGATTTATGACTTGTAGGAGTTTGATTGACCGATTGGGAGTAATTATGATTTAAGTAAAGTGAAAGAAAGTAAAGTAAAGCAAGCAAGATAAAACAAAGGTTGTGAATATGGAAAGAAAAGCGGGGTATCACTTCGTTTCATAGGCAAGTATTCAAATTAACTACTCATGTTTGTTTCCCATGCATCCAACTATAACTCATAGACAAAGCAATAATTGGTATTGAGTTCCCTTGCTTTCGACCCTGGAACTCGACCTCAAGAAGTATTCAAGACCCAGTACCTCTCATCTCGATGCCGTCATGCAAGTAGTGAATTACAACGCTTTATACTATTTGTTAACTACCTTCTCTGTCTCGATGCCAAGATATGTTAACGGGCGTATGAGGCTCGAAAGTCTCTACACATGCAAAAAGATCTCTCTTTTATTTATTATGAAGAACAAAGAGAAAAAACTATTCTACGTGATCAATCATGAAATAATTACCTTTCGAGCATGGCAAACATATAACACTTGTAGTAAATTCTTCTACTTACCTAATCAACTTGTAAAACCCCATGAATCGATTAGCTCATGATGATTGTGGTGATGATGATGGTGGTTGTAAAAGTAAAAGACATAATTAAAAGACAAGAATATAAAGATAAAAGATTAAATTGCATGAAAAGTAAATAACTTGAACTTGAAAAGTAAATAGACTTGTATTATAATCAATGGAACTTCTTCTTCAACATAAAATAAAGTAAAACCTAATATGGTACTTCAATTTAAGATTAAAACACAATGAATTTTGTGGCTCTCCTCTCCTTATATAGGGAGGAGTCCTTCTAACCCTAGAACTCCTTGAATTTTGCTAGAAAAGAGTTTGTAATTTGTTAGATAACTAGTACGAAGCTTCTGGAGCTGAAATTTGGTGGATATCTGGAAACACGACTTCCAAGAAGCCCAAGAGGCCCAAAAATGGTCTACAGAAACTTGGTCTGACAGGTTTTGACGAGTCTTTTTGTCCTGATATACAACAAGGCCTTAAACCTTTAAGATTCCCTAATAGGACGAGTTGTAGCCTCGCGAGGGTTTTCCAAGGAAGATACCCACAAACTTCAAAGGAAGAGATTATGATGAACAAATTCAAATAGCAAACCTTCTTTCAACATAATGAGTTCATGCTTACATAATCCATTAGTATAATCAACACTAACATATAAGACTATGTTTTATTTCTCAAGATAGAGATAATTCACTAATCACCTTGTCATAACTTATAAAAGTGAAATAATGCTTCTTAACTTAAATCTCATATCAAAAGATATCACTACAAAGTTATCTTCAAAATAGTGTTTTGATACAATCCTCACCAGGCATACACTCAAAAATAAAAATGTCACTCCGAAGAATGTGTGTATATGTATAGGCACCACATATGTGGGGAATGGAAATAAAAGAGGACGTCTCACACATTGCATAATACATTAAGAAAAGAACGGACA